>JAOWBW010000641.1:755965-863692 GCA_026119855.1 Campanula takesimana | reverse complement strand
TACTCAAAAATCAGAATTTGGAATTTTTCGAGAGGTTCCAACAAAACCCGTAACAGAACCAATCCAGACCTGCTGATCTGGAATGGGTTTGGGTAGTTGGTTTGTGTGTGGACCTTGGGGTTTGATTTTCCTTTTTGTTTAAGTCTTGTGATTCTAAGAGTGGTCAAGGTTTGGATGGCTAATCTGCGTTCATCGAGATTTGTGTTTCCAAATTGATCGCAATCAAAGTTTCAAAGATAAAACGAAGTTAGAATTATGAAGAGTTCATAATTGCTAAAATTGAGAAACAAAGTTCTTGATTCAATGATTGGAGATCCATGTGGAATTTGTGAATGCAATTGGTCTACGTTCATCGGACCATCTATTGCTTAGTTTTCGGCCACATGGACTACTTTCTTGGTTTCTTGAATTAGTGCGGGATTGTGGTTGCCTAATGGCTAGTTCGCCGCACTTCTTGTTGTCTTGATTTGGAGATAATGACCAAAGTTGAAATAGTCTCATCCTCATAATTATAGAGAAACTATGACACATAATACCATGCTTAAATTAATGGAGATTATTTAGTGGCTAAACTTGATGTATAACATGTTTATATTATGTGCTCATAAATGTTTATATGCTATATGTGATGAACCTTCAAAGAAAGTTTTAAGTCCTTTTGCCATGCCATGATTAAAACACTTGTTTATACATGAGTAATTTTATGTGGGCGTCGCCAAAGCGAGGTGCATTGATTTTATTCATGTTTGAGCAAGATGAGTGAATAAGAGTTTCCTATGCGTTTAAAATGGTTGGACTTAAGTAAGCGTCAAAACAGTTTTGGGCTTAAGGCAAAGAATGAGATTTAACATGCTTTTGAAATTGGATTCATCTTAAAAAAATCTCATGAAAAACTGAGAGTCATATGAGATATGATTGACAAGAGTTGTCTACCTATGATTTAATTTTGAGCGGTGCGCCAAAGCGTACTCAAAATTAGATTAAAGCGGGATCTCACCCATTAAATTATATTATACATTGGATGTATAAGAAGGTTATATAATTTAGTGGGAGTAATTTTATTTAAAATACATATTTATCTCTTTAATGAAAACGGCTAACTTATTAAATTTTGGAAATTTTGCATATTTGTAGATAATGACTAATAACACTCAATCAATGTCGTTGCGATCGATCCTTGAGAAGGATAAGCTCGAAGAGAATGGTACTAACTTTATGGATTGATCCGTAGCATAGAAAATCGTTCTTAGGCAAGAAGATAAGTTGTACATTCTCGATGGGCCTCTCCTGCTGAACCACCGCCTACTGCCCCTAGGGTAGAAAGAGACAATTACAAGAAACATCGTAATGATTCTAGAGATGAAGCTGCCTCATGCTTGCCGCTATGTGTTCAAAAACTCCAACAAAGTTTGGAACATTTGGAAGCCTATGAGATAGGTGTGGGGTTGAGAACCATGTTTCAAGAACAAGCTAGCAAGAGAGGTACAAGACCATTGTTGCATTCACTACGAGTAAAATGAATGAAGGGCAACAAGTGAGTCCTCACTTTCTTAAAATGAAAGGTTATGTAGAGCACCTTGAGAAACTGGCTATCCAATCCCATTGGAGCTAGCCACGGATCTCATTCTTAATTCATTGCCTAAGAGTTATAATCAGTTTGTGATGATTATAACATGCATGGAATGGATAAGAATCTCTCTGAGTTGCATGGGATGCTCAAAAACTGCAGAGATGAAAATTGTGGAGAAAGGTTCTCCCGTGCTCTTGGTTCTGATGGGAAGAGGCTAGTGCCAAAGGAAGGGTAAGGCAAAAGTTTCAAACCAAGATAAGTAAGGCAAAGGTTGCCAAGGCTTCTGAGGCAAAACCTGATTCACAAAAGGATGCAATGTTTCCATTGTCAAGAAATTGGTCATTGGAAACGTAATTGCAAGGCTTTCTTGGAAGAGCAAAAAGAAGAAAAGGGCAGCAAGGCTGCGTCGACTCAGGTATCTATATGATAGATATTCTCCTTTCTACCACTGATTCCTGGGTATTGGATACCGGATGTGGTTCTCACATTTGTCTAAATGTCAGGGACTAAAGAATAGGAGACTGCTTAAAGAAGGTGAAGTAGATCTACGCGTGGGAAATGGAGCAAGAGTTGCTGCATTAGCCGTAGGGACTTATGAAGTCACTTTACCTTCCGGATTAATTCTTGTTTTGAACAATTGTTATTATTTTCCGGATTTAAGCAGAAATATTATTTCAATTTCTTGTTTGGATAATGAAGGTTTTAAGTTTCTATTGAGAATAAGAAATTTTCTATTTATTAAATGATGTGCTTTATGGTATTGCTAATTCATTTAATGGCCTTTATATCTTGGATGTCAAGAATGAAAATAATGTCTATCATGTAAATAAGAAATCTAAACCTAATGATGTAAATCATACTTATTTGTGGCATTGCCGTCTTGGTCATATAATGAGAAGCGTATCTCAAAACTCTATGGGGACGGACTTTTGGGTTCATGTGACTTAGAGTCATATGATACTTGTGAGTCGTGTCTTCTTGGAAAAATGACTAAGACACCTTTTACCAAGTTGGGTGAAAGGGCAAGCGACTTATTGGGGTTGATACATTCCGATGTATGCGGACCATTAAGTAGCAATGCTAGGGGAGGATTTCAATACTTCATAACCTTCACTGATGATTATAGTAGATTTGGGTATGTTTACCTAATGAAACATAAAAGTGAAGCATTTGAGATATTTAGAATATTTCAAAATGAAGTAGAAAAACAACTTGGCAAAAGTATAAAAGCACTTCGATCAGATAGAGGTGGAGAATACTTAAGTCAAGAATTTGATGATCATCTAAAGAATTGTGGAATAGTTTCACAATTGACTCCACCCGGAACACCACAATGGAATGGTGTGTCCGAGAGGAGGAATCGGACTTTGTTAGACATGGTTCGATCAATGATGAGTCAAGTTGATCTTCCAATATCCTTTTGGGGTTACGCTCTAGAAACCGCTGCTTTCACACTAAATCGTGTTCCAACTAAATCGGTTCAAAAGACTCCATATGAGATGTGGAGCGGAAAGAAGCCTTGTCTATCTTTCATGAAGATTTGGGGTTGTGAAGTTTTTGTCAAAAGACTTATCTCAGACAAACTTGCACACAAATCTGATAAATGTATTTTCGTGGATATCCTAAGGAAACTAAAGGATATTACTTTTACAACCGAGAGGACAACAAAGTGTTTGTTGCCCGAACTGGTATCTTTCTAGAGAAAGAGTTTCTCTCTAAAGAAATCAGTGGGAGTAAAATAAATCTTGAAGAAATTCGAGACCCAGAAAAATAACATTGAACCAATAGTGGAACAAGAACAAGAACCACAAGGAGTTGTGGAACCTGTTCAAAGTACACAAGCAACTCGCAGATCTAGTAGGTTACGATCCGAGCCAAGAGATATGGATTTCTCGTAACGGATAGTAATGAGGTAGAAATCATTGAGAATGATGAACCGTCAACCTACCAAGAGGCGATGTCTTCTCCTGATTCGGACAAGTGGCTTGGAGCCATGGAATCCGAATTGCAAATCCATGCAAGACAATCATGTTTGAATTTGATTGATGCGCCCGAAGGTGTAAAAACCATAGGATGCAAATGGGTTTTCAAGAAAAGACTGACATGGATGGGAAGGTGCATACTTACAAAGATAGGCTTGTAGCGAAGGCTTATAAGCAAGTTCATGGTATTGACTATGATGAGACCTTTTCACCCGTAGCAATGATCAAGTCTATAAGAATTTTGCTTGCCATTGCCGCATATCATGACTATAAAATATGGCAGATGGACGTCAAAACCGCTTTCCTAAATGGAAAACTACAGAGGATGTGTATATGACACAACCAGAAGGTTTTGAACAAATTCTAAGGTATGCAAATTGCAGAGATCCATCTATGGATTGAAGCAAGCTTCAAGGAGTTGGAATCTCCGTTTTGATGAATCAGTCAAAGAGTTTGGTTTCATCAAGAACGAAGATGAGCCTTGTGTATACAAGAAGATTAGTGGGAGCATAGTGCTATTCTTATTTTATAACGTGGATGACATATTGCTCATTGGAAACCACATTCCTACACTTCAGTCTGTGAAAGACTTGGTTAGGAAAGTGCTTCGCAATGAAAGATATGGGTGAAGCCGCATATATTCTTGGCATTAAGATTTATAGAGATAGATCAAGGAGGCTACTTGGTTTAAGCCAAAGTACATACATTGACAAGGTCATTAGAAGATTCCGTATGGAAAATTCTAAGAGAGGCACCTTGCCCGTGTTACATGGAGTTTCTCTCTAAGCAAGACTCAATGTCCTAAGACAAAAGATGAGCGTGAGAAAATGAATGATGTTCCATATGCTTCGGCAATTGGGTCCATCATGTATGCCATGATTTGTACTAGGCCGGATGTGTCTTATGCTTTGAGCATGACAAGTAGATACCAATCCGACCCTGGCAAAAAATCACTGGATAGCTGTGAAAGCGATTCTTAAGTACTTGAGAAGAACTAAAGACTCGTTTTTGGTCTATGGAGGAATGGAAGATGATCTCGTTGTAAATGCTTACACGGATGCAAGCTTTCCAAACCGACAAAGATGATAGCCGATCGCAATCGGGATTTGTGTTTATGTTAATGGTGGAGCTGTAAGCTGGAAGAGTTCCAAGCAAAGTACAACCGCTGATTCTACAACAGAAGCTGAGTATATTGCTGCATCGGATGCTGCAAAGGAAGCTGTTTGGATTAAGAAGTTCATAACTGAACTTGAAGTGGTTCCTAGTATTGCTAATCCAATAGACCTTTATTGCGACAATAATGGTGCTATTGCTCAAGCAAAGGAACCAAGAGCACATCAGAAATCCAAACACATACTTAGGCATTTTCATATCATTCGAGAGATCGTTGATAGGGGGACGTAAAATATATGCAGAGTACCTACTGATGACAATGTTGCGGACCCGCTAACAAAGGGTCTTCCACAAGCTAAACATGATGGTCATGTTAGGTCCATGGGTATTAGATACATGGGAGATTGGGCCTAGGGCAAGTGGGAGATTGTTGGTAGTGGTGCCCTAGGCACGTTTGATAAGTTGTAATTGTTATCATTTATTTCATATCAATAAAGAGATGTTTTGATTATTATTGTTGTTCATGTTTACTTATAATAATCTCCGTCCCTAGTACTTGTTAAGCACTAGTATAAAGGCTAAATGATCATGGGATGATCATGTTAGATTTATGGGTACTTGTTTGGAACAAGGTACTGGACATGACCCGCTGTATGAGATTTATGTCATGGTCTATGTCATACATATATCTCATATTAGTTATGTCATTTGAATCCTTAGACATGAAGTTATTATAGTCTTCCACTTGATGAACATTATGTTTGACATATTCAAACGCTACTTTACCGAGTAGTTATAAGGGATATGATAGGCATAATCGGATTCACGTAGGGAAGAATAATAAGCTAAATGATTTATCCTCTTCGGAGAGATATCAAGCTTGGGCCTCTCGTAGGAATGATGTTGATGAAATGTTCGGCCGGACTCAAATGAATTGATTGGATCAATGTCATTTGGATTATCAACATATTCGGAATCGAGAAAGTATTGAACAAAACAAGTTGACTCTTTGACCATGACTTGTGTTCAATGATATCGTGGACAAAATGATTATGACATATTCTAAGAGGAATGCGAACTTGTATCTAGTTATACTATTTGGGTAGGTATGACGGTTTGCTAGAACCTAATCATATCTTATGGGATCATGTTGAGCCCATTGCCAACTTAGTATAATCCTAGAGGGTCACACACAATAGAACGAATCCTTAAAAGGACTACATTGGAATTTTGGAAATTCTGGACATCCTGGGAAGTGGGCGACCGCACAGTATGGACTGGGCGGCCGCACATTATCTCAGTTTTGTACCAGTTTTGCTTCAGATAGTTGTGCGACCGCACAGAGGGTTTTGGGCGGCCGCACAGTAATGTCGGGTGGCAGATTCCTAATTTGATTAGGAAACGAATTTTGGACGGATTTTGACACAAGTTTCCTATTTGGAATAGGTCATACTTGTGTATAAAAGACCAAATTCGGCCAGCACTCAATGCTAATGCTTTTGTGAGTCTCAAAGAGTTTGAGAGAGGATTTATTTTGTTTCTAAGACATTCTTGGTTGAAGAACAAAATAATACACAAAACAAATTCCATATAGTAGTCTTCTTTTGATTGTGGAAAAGTGTTTCACAATTTGGTCTAGCAACCAAGATCAAAGAAGCTCCTTTTGATATTCGTTCGAAGTGTGGATACCGCTAGAGGGTGAAAAATCATCATCTTCAAGTTCGTGTTCAAGCTTTGTGATCGTGATCAAGTCTTCAAACATCACCAAAGACCAAGAGAAATTTGATACCATCAAGGGTTAGTTTTTCTTTATTCTTATGTTGTATTTGATTTAGTCATATGAACGGATCTATGGGCTTTGGGTTTCAAAATTTAAAATGCTAAATTCCGCTGCGCATGTTACTACGAAACCCAACACAGAAATCAATGAGCATAGAGACCATCCAACAACCAATGTTATAGGTCCTATCAGTTCTGGTGTTCAAACAAGAGGAAGCTTAACTCATAGAGATAACCACAGTTTGTTCTCAACCGCACTGTTAACTCAGATGGAACCGAAGAAGGTAGATGAAGCTCTAAGTGATCCAAGTTGGGTAGCTGCAATGCAAGAAGAGCTCAATCAGTTTGAAAGATGCAGAGTTTGGACTCTAGTTCCAAGGCCCAGAGATCACACTGTAATTGGAACAAAATGGGTATACAGAAATAAGATGGATGAAAATGGTACAATAACAAGAAACAAAGCAAGGTTGGTTGCTCAAGGTTATAGGCAAGAAGAAGGGATTGATTATGATGAAACCTTTGCCCCTGTAGCCAGACTTGAAGCCATTAGATTGTTCCTGGCCTATGCCTCCTTCAAGAAATTCAAGTTATATCAAATGGATGTGAAGAGTGCATTTCTGAATGGAGAACTACAAGAAGAAGTTTATGTAGCTCAACCGCCAGGATTTGAAGACAACAAATATCCTAATCATGTCTTCAAGTTCAAGAAGGCCTTGTATGGACTCAAACAAGCTCCAAGAGCATGGTATGACACTCTATCTAAATTTCTTATTGAACAAGGCTTCTCTAGAGGTAAAATTGATACAACCCTATTTATTGCTAAACACAAAGGTCATTCATTATTAGTTCAAATATATGTTGATGATATTATTTTCGGTTCTACTAATTAGACTATGTGTGTTAAGTTTGAGAAGCTTATGAAAGGTAAATTTGAGATGAGTATGATGGGAGAGTTGACATTCTTTCTTGGACTCCAAATCAAGCAATGTCATGATGGAATCTTTATCAACCAAGCCAAATATACCAAAGATTTGATCAAGAAATTTGGGCTTGAAACCGCTAAGCCAGTTGATACCCCAATGCAAAAGGCCTGCAGTTTGGATCAAGATGAACGAGGTAAGAAAGTTGATCAGACTCTCTACCGAGGTATGATTGGCTCTCTACTTTACTTAACTGCTAGTAGGCCAGATATCATGTTCAGTGTTTGTGTTTGTGCTAGATTTCAAGCTGACCCTAGAGAATCTCATCTTATTGCTGTTAAAAGAATTATTAGATATTTATGTGGATCTGTTAACCTTGGACTTTGGTACTCCAAAGAATCTTCATTTGATCTATTAGGTTATTCAGATGCTGACTTTGTAGCATGTAAGATAAGCAGAAAGAGCATAAGTGGTACTTGTCAGTTCCTTGGAACGCGGCTTGTATCATGGTCCAGCAAGAAACAAGCATCGGTTTCAGTCTCAACCGCTGAAGCTGAATATATTGCGGCTGGAAGCTGTTGCTCTCAAATTCTCTGGATGAAACAGCAGTTGGAAGACTATGAAGTATTTGAGAAGAACTGCCCTATCTACTGTGATAGTACTGCAGCAATATCAATCTCCAACAATCCAGTACAACACTCAAAAACCAAGCACATTGACATAAGATATCATTTCCTCAAAGATCATGTTGAAAAGAAGAACATTTTTCTAGCAAAGGTGGGAACCGACGATCAAATTGCAGATATTCTCACCAAACCGCTTGAAAATTTTAGGTTCTTTCATTTACGAGGAGAAATGGGTATGCTGCAACTTACTTAATATAATTCATGCCTATTTATTTTTTGTTCTAATAATTTTTGTTAAGTATTTTGGCTCTATTAAGAAAATGCAAGTAGCTTGCGGTTCAATAGACAAAACCGCAACAAAATGGTTCGGCTAAAGATTCCACTCAAACCGAAGAGTCAAGAAGAACAACTTCAGTTTGATCTAAACTGAATTGTCAAAGCAAGGTTTCGGTTTTCTCTACTGAAACCGAAGATAGATCTGAAAGATATCGGTTTTACCAAAACCGATAATGAGGAAAAGGTAAGTCGGTTTACTCAAACCGCTCAGGCATGAAATTGCATTTCAGTCCCTACTTTATGTCACTTCATTCTTTAAGGACCTTTTTGCAATTATCTCTGCCGCATTGAATGCGAATCGACAGGTACACTGACGGTTGAGTTTCCTTCAGCCGTCATGCCCGCTCCACTACCCGAGGTGGTTAATTGAGTATAAAATACAAACCATTTTTCAATTTATCTTTTTACCTTCTTACTCTTTTTAGCAAAAACACTTTCTCTCTCTCTCTGTTCTCACTCAAAATTTTCTTACTTCAACAAAAAAAATTTTAATGGCACCAAAGAAATCAATTGATCTTGCTTCTTATTCTACATCGTCCAGACCATCGAAGCCTGATATGGTATGAATTTCTGAACCCTAACTCAGTATATTTCATTTATCCGCCATTGTTGAAGATTAAAAGCTTGTTCATCTTCCTTTGATCATTTTATGCATTTTCTTCAATTTCTTGGTTGGTTTGTGCTCACATTTACTTAAATATACTGTTTGATTACTTTGTTTTGAGATTTGTGTTCAATTTTGAGCAAAATCGATTTTGGGGTTATTTGGTGTTCTTGCGAAATTTTGCAGATTCTGGGTTCATGTGTTGTTATTTGTCTTAGTTTACTTAGAACTTTGTTAGAATCTGTCCTTTGTGATCATTTTGATATTATTTTTTCATATTTTGGTTAAGATTTTGTTTTGCATATTCATACTCTGTTATTCGTGTTCTTCGTGCATTCAAACTCTTTTTCAAAATTTTCCCTCTTTGATTCGTTTTGTCTTCACTGTTCATTCATTCTTTGTTTTTACATTTTTACCCTTACTCTCCTTGAACCGCATGTTTTCATTGTTAGGATTCCTTGTTAAAGTTTGTAGGACTTAATCAAACCGCGGTTTGCTTAAGGATTCAAACTATCATTCTTTAAGCTATTTCTAACTTAGAATATTTTTCAGGATCCTTCAAACTTTGTACCCAGTTCTAGGATACTAGGGGAGGAAATTAAACAAGATGCAGTTGGAAGGAAGCTCCTCAAACTGCTGAATGATGCAAAGCTGCTCCCTCTGTTTCTTATGGATGAACCGCAGTTTGGTACAATTATCTGCGCCGAATTTTTTGAGAATGGGATCTCCACAAAGGCTGCCTTACTAGATGTAAGAGGAGAACCGATAAGGGATCTGGAATCCGGAGAAGTGAAATTTGAAGATGCTATCAAGTCCACCGTCTGTGGCAAAGAAGTGATCCTAACCGCTTCCAAGATCGCAGTTCTAGCTGGTCTTGAGAACTCTGGAGTTATGGGGATAAAACCGGAACTTCTGAGAAATACTACAATGGAGTTGATTGGAGTTAATTCTTTCTCCACCAAGAATTCCTCCAAAAAGGACTTTGGAGAGGTGATGGCTCATCTATGTGAATTGGTTGGTTCTGGAGTCATGTGCAAGAATGGAAACCACAACAACTTTACAAGTGAACAGTATGCTTACTGTGTGGCCATTCTTAAAGGGAAGAAACTGCACTGGCCCAAGGTTGTGATGAAGGAGATCATCAATGCTCTAAACCGCCTCCATGCTGCTAAAGCCGCTGGAAAATCCAAGGTCAGAACTCATTGCAGGTTGCTGACTAAGTTCCTACATCAGGATACTGACATTTTCAAGTTCTCTGCTGACAACAAGGACTATTGGTTGGATCCAATTGAGAAATCTATCTTTGGATTATCAAAACTGGATGCCTTCAGAACCGCATTTGGATGGCGGTATGCTCAAACAGTTTGGAATGAGGACCCTCTTCCTGAAGCCGAACGTGGACCATTTCCTGAGGCTCGGCTCAACAAATCTGGGAAACCGTATGCTGGTGCCATTGCTGATCAGGCCCATGCTACGATGCTAAGGAATGAAGGTCAAACTGCTACTTTAAACTGACTGGGGTTAAGTCAGTTAGCTCAGACCGCGGTACAGGCTGAGGGGGAGTCTGCGGTTGAGGGGGAGCCTGCAGTTCGGTCTATACCTGCGGCTCGTCCCAAGGAAACCGCTGCTCCAAGGAAGATAAAGGGAACTGCTCAAATCCCTTCAATTATTACCAAAGCAGACTCATCCAAACCATCATCAAAACCTTCATCTTCTTCAACCTCTTTTCCCCCCATCAGACTATCTCCTACCCTTTCCAAACCTATCACTTCTAAACCCTCTATTCCCAAACCTCAAATTAAACCTCTCTCTCCATTACATCAAAATGTTGAGAAATCAAGTAACTTTGCTATGGATGCCGCCTCTCTTAAAGCTGCCAAAGCTAAATCCATTCCAGAACTCATCCTTTCACCTCATCTTTTCCTTCCTATCTCCTCTCCTCCTAAACCTTCAACTTCTATACCACCCTCTGTTCAATTCTCTGAAGAACAGTTGGCTGAAATTTACAAAGCCTTCCCAAACCTTAAACCCTCCTCTCAAACCGATCCTGAGCAGACCGAAGTGTCTGAGGATGTGGTTCTAGTTGAACAAACCGATGTATCTACCATTGCGGCTCAACCTGAGCAAACCGATGAGTTTGAGGCTGCAGTGTTGCCTGAGCAAACTGATGCGTCTGAGGCACTTGGTAAACCTTAGCAAGATGATGAAGTTCTTGAGGTTCAACCGCCAAAGAAGAAGAGAAAGTTGATAAAGAAGTATGAGTTTGTGGAACATTGGCAGTCTAGGCCACCGGGTGCAATTGACTTCAGTGAGGCTTATGACAAAAGGGATCATTCACCTCTTGAAGGTCCATTTGCAAAATAATTAAGAGAGAGAGCTGAGATGAGAAAGGCAGGTATTGACCCAATGATGGTTGAGGTCTCCCCTCCTTCACTTAAAAGAAAACTGGATTTTGATTCACCAGAACATACTCCATCCTCATCTCCAGACTTACCATATGCTGACGCGGTTCAACCATCACCAGTTCTTTCACCTGCTCAACCTTTGGTTTCTACGTCGGTCCAACCGATGGCTCTGTTTTCAGTTTCTCCATCTGCTCCGCCATCGGTTTCATTCATTAAACCGAAGACTAGGAAAAGGAAAAGTGCTGCTGAACTGGCTTCCTACTTGAAGCGGTTCAAGACTGAAACCTCTAGGGAAAGAAGGGCTGGAGCCCATGCTCGTGCCGTCGCCAAAGCCGAAGACAGATTCTTGAAGGCTGGCCGCCCTAATCCTTATGCTATTTTTCCCAAGGATGAGATGGAAGCCGCAGTTGAGAAGATAATTCTTTCAGTTGCTGAACAATTGATGGGAGAGATTGCCTATCAGGTACTCATGGATCCCACTCTTGCCTCCCAATTCTTTCTATTCTTTAATTGTCTTTGCATTCCCAATCTCTATAGATTATTCCTTGTTCTTTGTCCTTCCATCTTTCTCTATAATGACTATATGAGATATGTTGCTCTTCCTTCTCCTCCTCCTCCTTCTCCTCCCCAAACCAATATTATTCCTTAATATTTTTTCCTTCCTTTTGATCCCATAGAACTTGAAACCGCCATTAGGGTTTCTATGGGTGAAACTTTAGAAGAGGCACACATTCTCTTGAAAGGTAAAGCCAAACTGCCTTCTTCATCCCATCAGTCTGATGATGCCATCCAAATTTCTGATGATGATACTTCTAGTGATGAGCACATCCCTGACTACACTCCTTCTGATGAACCGCCCTCTTCAATTCCTTCCTATCCAATTCTACCCCTTCATGCTACAACCGCCGATTTAATAGATGCGGTTAGGAATATTCAAGTTCATCAGCAAACCGCCACTTCTCGGTTTGACACTCATCTCCTCACTTTACAAACTGATCTTGATGCCATTAAGGGGGAGAGAGTGAATGAGAGATTTGATGATAGATCAAGACAACAACAACTAGATGAGAGATTGAACCTCATTTTGGAAAATCAACTGGCTCTTCAAGATCTTGTCAGAACCAACAATGATCTTTGCAACTTAAAGTTTCAAGCCGTTGATGCATCACTTCAATCTGTTGTTGAGAAACTTGACATTTTGGCCCAGCATGCACTTGATTCTTCAGAACTTATCCTGCATAGAACCGGGAAACTTGTCAAGCAAGCCGCTGCAATTGAATTAAAGATTGATGAACCGACTAAAGTTCGGCTTCGTGCAGCTGACTTTGTTTTTGAAACCGCCCGTGGCTCCGGTTCTAGGAATGTTGATTAAACCGCCCCTGCTGTTGATGCTCAAGACGCTCAAACCGTTCAGAACCAAACCACAGATGATACTGCTGCTGCAAGGGGTTCTGTTGCAGATGAAGTAGACTAGATTTCATTTCTTAGTCTTTCTTTTTGATGTCTCTTGTAATTCATACATTGTAAGTTACTATCCTTTATGATTGAATTATAATGAGAATGACTGCATAGCATTCTGTTTCAAAACTTTGTTTATTCAAACTGCTTGTTTGTGAAACAATGCTTATATTTCTTAAAACCTCATGCACTACATTCATCATGAAAATACTTTTAAGTGCATTGTGTTTTAAACATTCAGTTTAAACATGCATTTCTGATCCTCAAAATCATATCATTTTATATGCATCTGAAAGTATTTCTTTTCTATCTTTTCTTCATTTCCTTTGTTTTTGATAGATTAGAAATCTATGATCTAGCATAGTGTGTGCATTGACTTGGGACATGCAATTTCATGAAATTTATTTCGGACATGTTCTTACCAAGTACAATGTTTTGCTATTATCATAGTGTGATAATGGCATCAATCAAATAGGGGGAGATTGTTAGGATTCATTGTTAGTACACCCACCTTAATTTGATTGATCCATGCCACGTGTCTTTTTATGGACTTTATGACCACATGTAATGAAGTTCTACTTCAATTTTTAGATAAGTCCATTTCTAGATTTTTGATTGTCTTGGTTAAGTATAGTTCGGTTGTATCATTAGCGGTTTAGTGCTTCAAGCCGTCATCTTGAGACCGCCAGCATGGAGCCCTTCAGTTTTCATCAAACTGCAATTTGCATGTTTGATGAAATCGCCCATCAAGATCATTCTTCAAACCGCCCCTATGCTTGGTAAAACCGCAGAGCAGTTATTGAAGAAATAAAGATATGTCATTTATTCCTTAGACAAACATTCCCTTTTTTTGACCGTAAAAGGATGTTGTTATGTCATGTCAAAATAACTCTAAGTTAACTTGGAGTTTCTGCAAGGAATGTCGGTTTGTCTATCAGTTTGAATTGTTTACCGTTAGTCCTTTCTGCAACAAAGGACAAATGTCAGGTAGTGGTGCAACAACTACCTAGGACTACAAGACAAAACCAAGGACGAAAATGACAGCTCAACCAATGGGATTTCGACAGCACTGTACCCTTCAGATTTGATTCAAATCTTTACCCAACGGTCACAAGGGTGCTCTGCCTATAAATAGCCTTCATTCTTCAACAATGAAGGTTGCTGAGCTTCAAGAGATTCATTCCCAAGTATTCAAGTTTGCTTTGAAGATTTAAACCCAAATATTCATATCTTCAAACTATCTCCATTGCAAACCCAGTTCTTCATCAAAGCTTCAAGCCTAACAACCATTCATACTTAGCCTTTACACCTAAAGAATTCCATTTGCTCAACCATCATTTAGATACTTAGAGCATTTGATTTCTTTTCACACACACACCCGATTTATATGATCACATAGATTATATACTTCGAAAACACCGGTTGTTATTATAGCTTAGGTTAGACTTATTGTTTAGAGTTTAGATTCATCTTGTAAAACCTCCTCTAAATTAATACAAGTCTCATAGCTATTAGAAAATCCTAGACTAACCATCTAGGTAGAGGACGTAGTTCATTTAAGAACGAACCTCTTCAATTTGTGTGTTTGATCTTTATTTTCTGTCTTGATATTTATCTTTCTTGTTTGTGGTCTTGGACTTGTTTCCTTATACGAAATGACTTGAAAGATGAATTGTGTTTTCCTTTAAACTTTAAGTTTAACTATTCTGTTGCATCATAGTGTTTTCTCAACCCGAGTCAAACCTCCCAACTCTTTAACTAACATATTTGGCCAAACCGCAAACTCTGCTGTGCATTTTATCAGTTCGGTTCTTGTGCTTTGAACCGCAGTTGGCCAAACTGATAAGTACTCGGTTGATTTTAAGGGTATTTTCGAAAAAGTTTCGGACCGCTATTCACCCCCCCCCCTCTGGCGGTTCTATACCCTTGTTGCCCTCTGGGTCCAACAGAATACATCCACAAATTCTTTGAGCAGTGCAGTCAATCTGTCTCTGTCTTCCCCCTTGAAGAAGCTGCCTATCTTCGTTTCTTTCGGCTCTTCGTCGGTACCCAGATTAACAACATGCAATTCCTCATCAGCCCCTGGACCATTTTCACCACGACAACGAACCTATTGAGCTAGTTCATTTAGGTATGTTATGTTTTTGTGGTCTATTTCATCATAATTTGAATCGTTATCAACTTGTTCATTAAGTTCGTTATTAGTTAATTCATCATTTATGATGTTTGCAATCTCGGGGTACTCAGAAATATCGAATTTTTCATTAGCAAAGAAAGGAAACACACTCTCGGCTATGGCCTCCATATCCTCTTGGGTGAGGGTATTAGAAACACTCTCGGACTCGAAAGTAAGTGTGAGCCGCTCTTCCTTTGTTGCTGTGCTGGGTATGCAACCCATTTCTCGGACTAAAAATTCCTCAGATACTATGGGCCCCTTCATAGAATACCAGTTGTTGATTGGCTCAGAGCTTGGCTAGATCTCGCTGATAGATGGACTCTCCATTTCTGTGTTGTCGGAGATAGCGTTGACTTGACAATCGTCCATGATGGCAAATTCTTCGAACATGGAGGCTAGATCGGATAGTTCTTCCCCCACGGTAATCTCTACCTCGGATTCCATAGTCACTTTCTTGCCCCACTGTAGATACCCCGGGAAACCACAACTTGGCTAGAGCGGTGAATTATCCTAGGATGTCTAACTTGTTTTAGATTGTTTAGAGTCGCCACCTATGTTTTGAGGAACATAAGAAAAACCTATTGATAATAGCCTAAGTTTGATTACGAAAATAGAGATTCCTTGTTTTGAGGTTCGGGGGTTAGATTACGAGATGGGAAGTACCGAAACACCCATCTCGCCCAACTAAAGTTGGTCTTGCTTGATCAAAATCTACATGAATGATAAACGTTATTCTTCTTCTTTAAATCATAAAAAAGGTGTTTAAAATAGAGTTTGGAATGTAGGAGATAACTCTTTAACCGACCTCAATGAGATGAGGTGATCATTAGAGTCATGTCCCAAAATGATTTTGGTGATTGCACTTTGATAATACAAAAAGAAAGAGAAAAGAGATGAAGTTGAGAAGGGGAAAGAAATAGCTTTACCTAGACTTCAAGAGACTTCAAACACTTCTTGTTGAATTACTTGGAGAAATCCTTTGGAAGATGCTTTGAAAGTAGGAAATTTGGTAAAGTCAAGGTCTTTCGGTCCTTTTTGGTCAAAGTTTTTGTATCAATTTTTGTCTCAAGTTTTCCTCCTTTGAAAATGGAGGTAAAGGGAGGTTTTTATAGGTGAAAGAGAGGTGTTTTTGGTGCCAAAACTCAGTCACCAAGAAATCCTTCCCGGGCAAAATCCTGTAAATTGAGCAAGGGAGAGAATCCTGGCCAGAAATCTGTAACTGACGCCCAGAGGCGCGCGCTTCCTGCTTTGGGGGCGGGAGGCGCGCGCGTCTGGCTCCTCCTGTCGGAGGCGCGCGACTCAGAGAAGGCAATTTTGACAGAATGGACTAGAAAGTCAGCCCTGTTATTCAGTTTAGTCCCTAGACTTAACGAAGTCAGTCAGGAACTTAACGGAAGTGACAGAAACTAACGAGAAACACTTAAAATGGGAAGAAACACAAGATCAAATGTGCAATCGGGGTGAGCGGTCCAAGGCGGGGTGTCTACAGAGCCCCTCGGCGACGTGGATTGCAAAGCAAAACGCGTCGACGAAAGTTAAAAAACACCCGCCGAGGACATCAACAAGAAAAAAGCAAAGACTCGATGAAAGCAGGAATTTGAAATTGCGAGAGATAGTGGTGCGCTCCCTGTGTGAACGGCATTTGTTGATAGAGGGGGTGGCATGATTCGTTAGGTGAACCTGCCGGCTGAATATGTTGATTGAGGCCGTTAGTGAACCTTTTGAACGAGGCCGTTAGTGAACCTTTTGGAGAGGCCGTTGGTGAACCTTTAAGGACGAATCCGTTAGTGAAATTCGTTGATGAGGCCGTTAGTGAACCCTTTGAACGAGGCCGTTAGTGAACCTTTTGGAGAGGCCGTTGGTGAACCTTTGAGGACGAATCCGTTAGTGAAATTCGTTGATGAGGCCGTTAGTGAACCCTTGAATGAGGCCGTTGGTGAACCTTTGGAGAGGCCGTTGGTGAACCTTTGGAGAGGCCGTTGGTGAACCTTTGGAGAGGCCGTTAGTGAACCTTTGAGGAGGCCGTTAGTGAACCTTTGAGGACGAATCCGTTAGTGAAATCCGTTGATGAGGCCGTTGGTGAACCCTTGAAGGAGGCCGTTAGTGAACCTTTGAGGAGGCCGTTAGTGAACCTTTGAGGAGGCCGTTAGTGAACCTTTGAAGACGAATCCGTTAGTGAAATTCGTTGATGAGGTATTGCTTTGAAGTCTCGTGCCACTCGGAGTCACACTTGACTTTTTGGATCGTGGGGTACGGGCACAGTTGACCGCGACCAGAAAAATATTCCTGCTGGGGATGAAATGTTGAGATTGACCCTTGAGGGGGGTATGTCACCCGTGACAGAACTTAGGGAGTTTGGAATCTGGAGAAGGACAGCCTACTTTTGAGTGGGAGTTTCTATCCTACTTTCAATCTTTGACATGCCTTAAGGGCGGACCAGAAGAAGGTGTGCCCAACTGGGTGTCCGAGGACAGGGGCTGTGTCTTGATTTAGGCTGGAGATCTCTGACAAGGCCTTTTCTGAAGTGATCTAGACTTGGGAGGCGCGCGCTTTCCTCTGTAGGCTTGGGACGCGCGCGCATTTCAGACCGCTGGCGGGTGGCGCGCGCGTCTGGGAGGCGGAATTCCGGGCTTGACATTTGCTGGCCAAAAGAGCCCCCAACAGCTATAATATCATCTTCTGTTCGACCACTTGATTCTCACAGCTCCTTTCTGCCATTTTTGAACATCATATTATTGCTTAACTTTGCTTGTGATCAACATTTTCCATGGCTTCCAATTCTTTTGCCCTTGATGCCAAGGGTGTTAGTGGGTATGAAAAGGACTTGGGCATTTTTGTGTATTCTTTCAAGACCCATCCCAAGAAGGCCTTCATTAAAGACTTCGGGTTCCGAATTCTTTTCACTTTGCGGACGTTGAAGCCGGATTGGGATTTGTTGAGAGCTGCCGTGGCTTTCTGGGATTGCAACAGCCATACCTTCAACTTTTCAGCTAATGAAATGGTGCCGACTGTTGATGATTTCGGGGCCATCCTTGGTATGCCTTTGGCCGGTCGGATTGCCGTCCCTATCATCGGATTGCCGTCCCTAAATATCACTGTGGTACCATTGACTCTTGGGTTGAGTCACTGAATCTCCCTGTTGAGGACGTGAGGAAGATGTTGCACGGTACTGTGATTGACATAACTGAGTTGCCGATGTTCTTCAGTTTACACTCGGAGGATCCGGTGGTTCAATCTTTCAAAAGGAATGCCATGGCCGCTTGTCTCTTTAGTGAAGTACTGTTTGTTACACCCTTCGGGACTGCGGATGTGCAGTTGGCTGAGATTATTTTGCAAGCCAAGGAGAAACAATTTAGTATAATCCCTCTTATTGTAGGGGAGACGTTGCACGGCCTTGATGAGTTACATAGGACGGACAAGATGTGTCGGGGAAGCCCTTTGCTCTTGACCATATGGCTCCGAGAACACTTCAAGATTTATTCCCCGGATGGTGATTTGTCTCCTTTTGCTGTTCATAAGGAAGTTATTGATCCGGGATTTATCTGAAGATGGTTGGAAGAAATTCTTTGCCTCTCGGGTAACTGTCGATATTGAGTGGTTGCCCTCCTTCTTGGGGTCTTCGTCCTTTTGTGGAATGGACTCTTGGTTTTCAGCACGTGGTTGTACCCGGTTTGAGAGATTCTTCATTTTACCAGCCAGAGCGGGTTCTGCGGCAGTTTGGTCGCCAACAGATAATTCCTTTTCCGAGGGACGGAATGCTTCGTCCAGTTGCTTACATGGGTCCGGACTTCTCGAGTGAGCTTCAGTCGGCTTGGGGAGATGATCGCAACCGTTGGGCTTTTGCTCCTCTGCATCGGGGGAGTGTCTTCCTTCTCGAGAGCTACTTGGATTATTTGTTTGGCACTCTTTACCGTGGCATCACTTGGGTCGATGTGCTTCGTGCCGAGTTGTTGGGAAAGGGTTTTGAGCCTAGCAGCGCTTTGAGATATAGGGAGGCTGCTGCTGATTCGAGTAACATTCTTGCTGATCCTTTCGGTACTCCTTTGGATGACTTTTATGCCAAGAGACGTGCCGCAACACAGAGGGTTTCGGTGCGTATTAGTGCTCCTCCGTTATCCAAGAAGAAAAGGATTGAGAGACGATCGGGTGGTCCTTTGAAGGCTCAGAGAAAATTGGATTTTTCTTAGTACCCTAAGAGATTGCAATTAAATTAGACCACTTTGTTTTAGGATTTAATGTTTTGATGTCTTTTGTTGCTCAATAAATCCGTTGTAATGGCTTGAATAATTCATTGAATGAATAAAAAATTGCATCTTGTTATTTGAAGTGAATTGGGTATTTTTGATATGTTTTAGACCGCACCCGAAGGTTGCCTACGTTCCTCCAGTTGGGAGGCTCAGGTCTCCGTAGTTCAAACAAACAAAGACCATTTTTTTTTTTGGTGTGCACCCTGTTTTTTGCCTAGACCGCCCTTTCGGGTTTTCAATCTAGCGGGCTTCTTTTTTGCACGTGCTCTAATTTTTGCCTAGGCCGCCCTTGCGGGTTTTCAACCTAGCGAGCGATTTTTTTTTTTTTTTTTTTATGGTCTTTGTTTATTAAGCATAGAACCTCTTGAGCTTGTCGAGGTTGACCTCCTTTGGCAGCTGGTCACCATCTAAATCCACGAGTCGGACTGCACCGCCGCTTAGTATCTTCTTGACCACGTACGGACCGATCCATCGGGGTCCCCATTTCCCCAGGGGATTCATGGCGTTAGGAGGATGTTGTCTTAAGACCAAATCTCCCACATTGATGTTTCGAGGCTTTACCTTTTTGTTGAAAGCTCTTGCCATCCTTTGCTGATACGCCCTTGTGCGTTCGAGTGCTCTTAGCCTTTTCTCGTCGAGTAAGGCTAGCTGTTCATATCGACTTTGCATCCAGTTGACCTCGTTGACTTGATTCTCGAGGAGGACCGTAGAGGGGACTTCAAGTTCGATTGGGAGTACGGCTTCAGAACCATAGACTAACGCATAAGGAGTTTCTCCTGTTGCTGACCGTATTGATGTGCGGTAGCCCCACAATGCCAATGGTAGCTTCTCGGGCCAATCCCTTCTAGTTGAGGCCATTTTCTTGACGATGGTCTCGATGGTCTTATTTGCTGCTTCAACCGCGCCGTTTGCTTGGGGACGGTAAGGAGATGACTTGTGTTTGGTGATCTTGTATTCTACCAAAAGTGCATCCATTTCCTTCTCAAAGTGAGAGCTGTTGTCGGAAATGATTTCATGAGGCACGCCGTATCGGCACATGATATTAATCTTTACAAATTCGGCCACTTTCTTGGCGTTGAGGGTCCGATAGGCTTGTGCTTCGACCCACTTTGTGAAGTAATCGACGGCCACTAGGACGAATGACTGCCAATTGCTCCCGGCAGGATGGACTTTACCGATGATGTCTATCCCCCAACAAGAGAAAGGCCAAGGTGTGACCATGTTGTAAAGTTGCGAGGGTGGAGCGTGTTGCAGATTAGCATAGAATTGGCACTTGGCACACCTTTTGACTTTCTCGATACAGTCTCGTTCCATAGTGCTCCAATAGTAACCAATGCGGAGTATCTTCTTGACTAGCATAAACCCATTCACGTGGGGTCCACACTCTCCTTCGTGCACTTCACACATTATCTCTTGAGCTTCGGCCTCATTGGCGTATAAGAGATTGATCCCGTCGTGGTGCCTTTTGTAGACTCGGTCTCCAATCGGTACGTACCGAGAGGCTAGCCTTTGCAGAGCCGCTTGAGACTTCTTATTGCTATTCTCGGGATAAATGCCATCTTTGAGGAAATTCATGATATCCGAATACCACGGGGATTTTGTTTGAACCTCGTCGATCTCGATACTCATGCAGTACGCCGGACTGTTCCTTCGGGCAATTTTGAAAGGCTTCACCATTTTCCCTTTGGGTATTTCGACTAATGAAGCTATGGTGGCCAGTGCATCGGCGAAGCAATTTTTATCCCTTGGCAGGTAGTTGAAAGTGACCTCTTGGAATTGTTCAACCAATTCTTCAAGGTGCTGACCATACTGTTGGAGGGTCGGGTCTTGGATTCGCCATTTACCCGATTGCTGATTGATAAGGAGCAAAGAGTCGCCGAATACTTCTAGTTCCGTGACGTTTCTTTCGAGAGCTGCTTCGAGCCCTGCTATGCATACTTCGTACTCGACAATGTTGTTGGTAGCTTCGAATTCCAGACAGATGGCAATGGGAGTGTAGATGTCTTTTGGATCGACAAGCAATACTCCAATACCAAAACCGTGCTTATTGGCGGCGCCATCGAAAAAAAGTTGCCACTTACTTTCCTCGGTTGCAGTACAAATTAAATGCTCGTAGGGGAACTGTACGTCTTCCCCTCTTCACTTCGTCACACGAGAATTCGGCAAGCTGGTCACTGAACACTTTCCCCTGACGGATTTTAGTGTGACGTAAGTGATATCATAGCCGGCGAGCATGAAGTACCATTTGGCTATTCTTCTTGACATGAAAGGCTTCTCGAAGATGTAGGGAGCGGGTCCACCTTTGCTACTAGCTTGATCGGAAAAGCTTCCATATAGTGTTTGAGCTTTTGAGTAACCCAAACCAATGCTGCACATGACTTCTCTAAGACAGAGTAGTTCTTTTCGCCTCCTTGGAATCGGCGACTGACAAAATAAATGGCATTCTCCTTTGTGGACTCTCATTGCTCTTGTGCTAACATAGCCCCTAGGGCTTCATCATTGACAGTGAGATTGAGCAAAAGAGGCTTCTCCTTGTGCGGCGGAACTAGAACAGGAGGGCACGTCAAGTAATGCTTCACTTGGTCGAAGGCTTCTTGGCACGCGTCGGTCCATTCTAAAGCCACATTATTCTTGAGTAGCTTGAAGATTGGCTCGCACATGGAAGTGAGTTGGTGCACAAACCGACTGATGTATTGCAGTCTGCCCATGAAACCTTTGATCTCTTTCTGTGTCTTTGGAGGAGGCATGTCAATGATTGCCTTGATTTTGGAGGGGTCTACTTCAATTCCCCTTTCAGTGACCAAGGACTTTGCCTCGGATAACCCCGAACGTGCACTTTGCAGGGTTGAGCCTCATCTTGTGTTGACGAAGCCTTTCGAAGAACTTGCGGAGATCGATTAAATGTTGACCATCGGTCACTTTGGAGTGAATGATCATGTCGTCCACATAGACCTCGATTTCTTTGTGAATCATATCATGGAACAAGTCGGTCACGGCTCTTTGGTAGGAAGCCCCAGCGTTTATTAATCCAAATGGCATGACTGTGTAGCAAAAGGTACCCCACGGTATTGTGAAGGCTGTCTTATGTTGATATTCCTCGGCCATGAGAATCTGATTGTACCCAGCGAACCCATCCACGAATGAGCGAACCTCGTAGGCAGCAGTGGAGTCGACCAGCATGTCGATATTAGGGAGTGGAAAATCATCTGTTGGGGAAGCTTTGTTCAAATCCCGGAAGTCCACACAAACTCGAACCTTGCCGTTTGCCTTTCTGACTGTCACGATGTTGGCTAACCATGTCGGATACTCGATGACCTTGATGAAACCCACACTGAGGAGCTTCTCGATCTCTTCTTTGACTTGCAGAGACCATTCTGGCTTGATCTTTCTGAGCTTCTGTTTTACCGGCTTAGCATCTTCTCTGATCGGAATTCTGTGCTCCGCTACCTTTCTGTCCAAACCCGGCATGTCTTTGTATGACCATGCGAACACATCCACGAACTCCTGTAGTAGTGCAGTCAATCTGTCTCTGTCGTCCCCCTTGAAGAAGCTTCCGATCTTAGTTTCTCTTGGCTCTTCTTCGGTACCCAGATTAACAACATGCAATTCTTCGTCAGCCTCTGGACCATTTTCACCACGACTACGGACTTGTTGAGCAAGTTCATTTAAGTATGTTGTGTTTTCGTGGTCTATTTCATCATAATTTGAATCGTTATTAACTTGTTCATTAAGTTCATTATTAGTTAATTCATCATTTATGATGTTTGCAATCTCAGGGTACTCAGAAATATCAAATTTTTCATTAGCAAAGAAAGGAAACACACGCTCGGCTATGGCCTCCAAATCCTCTTGGGTGAGGGTATTAGAGAC
Source organism: Campanula takesimana (assembly GCA_026119855.1). Lineage (NCBI taxonomy): Eukaryota > Viridiplantae > Streptophyta > Magnoliopsida > Asterales > Campanulaceae > Campanula > Campanula takesimana. The sequence continues at coordinate 840,606 of JAOWBW010000641.1, read as the reverse complement.
ACTCTCGGACTCAAAAGTAAGTGTGAGCCGCTCTTCCTTTGTGGCTGTGCGGGGGTATGCAACCCATTTCTTGGACTAAGAATTCTTCGGATACCACGGGCCCTTTCGTTGAATACCAATTGTTGATTGGCTCGGAGCTTGGCGGGATCTCACTGATAGTCTCGTTCATGGTGACGGTTCTATGGATGGTGTTGACTTGGCATTCATTCATTATGGCAAGCTCTTCGAACATGGAGGCTAAATCTGTCAGTTCTTCCCCCACGATGATTTCTGTCCCGGACTCTATAGTCACCTTCCTTCCCCACCATTCACGGACCGACATGGGAGTTGGTTCCCTTTCGGATTTCTGGATCTCACAATCAGAGAAGATTTCGAGACCGGGCTTTTTGACACCCTTATTGTTAACCCATGGCTCGGGAAAGATCATGTATGGGACGTCTTCCCCTTGGCGGACAAAATAGCCATTCAACGTCTTGCGGTAAGGCCTTAGATTAGGGACCTCATAACGACGACCTTCTTTACGAGCCCGGGCCTTTTCATTATTGATTGCTTGCTCTTGTTTCAAGTCTTCTCTGGAAGGCTCGTACCCCAAACCGAATGTGTTCTTGACAAATGGGACTTGCACAGGATGTAGGATTCCTTGTTGATATTTCCCTAGGCCTAAACCAGGGAAGTAGTCCATATTCCTCATCATGCGGAGGACTTTGTGATTGTTGGGGGTCCATGATCCGTTTCCCCCTTCTTTGTCAATGGCGTTGATTGAGACACCGGAGAGAGTGGAGTCTGGTAACCCATGCTGAACTTGGTGGACGGGCTCACCTTTTCTGTGGATAATGACGTTTTCAGCCATGACGGTCACCATTTCATCACCATTTTGGATCTTGACACATTGATGGAGAGTTGATGGGACGGCATTAGAACTGTGAATCCATGGTAGACCTAAAAGTAAATTGAACGAGGCCGGGATGTCAAGCACTTGGAATGGAACGGACATGACCATGCTCCCAAACTCAATGTCTATTTCGATCATGCCCATGACTGTACGGGCGGTGCTGTCATAACCTCGGATTACTTGAGTAGAACATTTCAAATCGGAATCCTTAAACCCCAGTATGCCCATGATTCGGCTAGGCATGAGGTTTAGTGCGGAACCACCGTCCACTAAGACTCTTGAGATGGGCCTCCCCCTTGCTCGTACTTTGAGGTAAATAGCCTCGTTGTGGTCGGAACCAAATGGTGGAAGGTCCATATCGGCAAAGGTGATGACGTTGCCAAAATGAATGTGACCGATCATTGCCGTGAGGTCCTCGGGAGTAGTATCGGGAGAAACTGATGTATCATCGAGATTGTGGATGACAATATCTCGGTGTTTCTTTGAGGTCCCAAATAGAGATGTTGGCTTGAGTTTTCTTGAGTTGGACAAGTAGAGGATCTTCGGGAGTGTCGTGAGCTTGCGGCCTTTGAGAAGAGGAGTATGGTGCGGAAGTGGAGGGGTTGCTTGCTATGACTCGACCGGATTGAGTTAGCATGTTGACGTTCCCATCTTGCTTCTTTTTCCTATTCTCTAGTACTTCCCTCATTACCTCATCGTAAGTTACAACATAACAAGAATTGTCAAGTTTATTCATAACATTGGGGCCCCCATTCACAATTGGGATTGAATGGGTGGTTTCCTCGAGTTCTCATATCTCTATTACATTGACATGTTCGCCATTAGTCACTACAAATTCTTTCTTGTCTATGAGATCTTGTGTCACGACCCGAATATAGGCTCTATTTTTATTAGTAATTAAATGATTTTTATTTAACTATTTGCTTATTTATTTATTTAAATTATTATTTATTTAAATAGTTATGTGTGCAATGTATGTGTTATAATATTTGTGCCTAGCATTTTACTTGAGTTATTTGTGCTAGTGTAGAAATATTGGGTCTTAGTTGTTAGTGGGGAGTTTTGAGTTGGGTAGTATTAGAGGAGGGGGTCTTTGTGTAAGTTTTAAATTACCCCTACTCCTCCCTCACCTCCTTCTCCCTCTTACACTCCATCCCCCCATCATCCTCCCAGGAAACTCTCTCTCTCTCTCCATTTGTGAAAGGTAAACATTTCTTGTTCTTCTCTCTTAATTTCCTTCATCTTCCTCTCATCTTCTCTCATTTCTTAAAACATGAAACGTGTTTAGATCGTCGCTAGGATCGCGTAGAGTCAAAAAGAATCGAAATCCATCAACTTTGAGAAAATTCATGTAAGTTGCTTTTCCCCCATTTTAATGCTAAAATGTTCATATCATGTTTAGATATTGTTTTATTGTGTTACATTTGAAGTTTGGATGAGTTTTGAATTTGTTTGGAATTTATTTGGGTTTTTGGTCAAAAATGGTGAAATCTTGAATGTTGGGTTTGATTCATGATTTTGGTTGTTAAATGTTGTTTTAGGAGTCTTTTTAGACTTATAAGTTGTTTTGGTACATTAGTATGCTAGTTGGAATGTTGGATTTTGGGTGGAAATGTGTTTTGGGTATAAAAATGGAAGAACCCATGTTGTTCTTCCCGATTTCTGGCAATCCGGAAGATTGGGCGGCCGCACAAAACTTCCTGTGCGACCGCGCATCTTTCTGAAAGCTTTTGTTCTTGTTTTAAGGCTTTTTGGGCGACCGCACAACCCACTTTGGGCGGCCGCACATAACCCCTGAAACTTCACATTTTGTTAATTTGTGTGATTGAAGAGCGTGCTTTGGTCCAATTCTTGGGTGTCCTTTTAGTTGACCTTAGTGATCATTGTAGTACACTCTAGTGACAGAATTGGGTCCTTTGTAATCAAGTTTGTCGCGACCCCGGACCCCGCGGCCCCGAGACCGCGAGCTGGACGTCGACTTAAAACGAAAACTCTAAAATATAGAAGTTAAAAATTCCATTTTGAACCAAAACATTTTAATACAAGGTTTAGAAAATCCAAGTTTAACAACATCATAAAACAACTAGTGTAAGCTCCACAAGCTCACACCCAAGATACAAAATATTACAATTCTTAATGACGTCAATAATGGTAAAACTATCCCCAAAAGGTTATACATTTAAATAATGTAAACCGATCCATAACAACCTGCCCCAAAATCTCAATCCTCTCGACGTCCTCCTCGATCCGCGAATCCTAATCCTTTTCCTCCGCATGGCCTACCTTCTGACAAAAGGTACAAGGCTTCCTAATCTGAATCCCCGGAGTAGACCTCGGATTCCTCGGTGTGATTTGCCCCTTAAACTGAGATGATGCTCCCGGGTTACCTCGGTTGTCGAAACGGTGTTGTGGCTTGCCTTGCGCTCCTTGCTTACTCGGGTTAGCTACCTCGGTCTTCCTTTTGTGCTCCCCAATATCTTGCTCTATCAAATAGGCTCGGTCCACCGCATCTTGGAATGTCACAATCCGTTGAGCAATAAGTTGAGTGCGGATGGAGGTCTTCAATCCCCGAATAAATCTCATAGCCTTTTGTTCCTCGGTCCTCACCAAATAGTCACAATACCGGGCTAATTCTATGAACTTAGCCGAGTATTGTGCTATAGACAACAATCCTTGCTCCAAGTTGAGTAGCTCGATCTCCTTTCGGTTTTGATCAACAACCGGAATGAAATGCTCCTTGAATTTACGCACGAACAACTCCCACGCATACACCGTGTGAGTATCATCCCAAGTAGCTTTAATACCTTTCCACCAATGCTCGGCGGCTCCCACAAGCTTGTAAGCTGCGAACCGGACCTTGTCCTCATCCGAACACCCAAACACATCATAAATCTTCTCCATCGACTCGATCCACAACTCAGCCTTCCTCACATCGGGCTCCCCATTGAATTCAACCGGTTTCAACTTCAGAAATTGCTCCAATCCATAACGGGGTGGTTCTTGTTCTACCCTTGGACCTTGATCATGTATGGCCTTCATGGCCGCCTCGAACATGCCTTGAAACATGGCACGTGCTTCTTCCCTTGTATCATTCTGATTTGCATTGCCGGTACTACCTTCACCACTCCTTCTGCGAACCATTGTAACCAAGTATCTGCATAAAACATCAACCGTTAATCACTTCGCACACTACTACCCACCTAGGTTATACTAATCCACCTAGACTTATACATAGAGCTAATGCCATAGCTCTGATACCAACTGTCGCGACCCCGGACCCCGCGGGCCCGAGACCGCGAGCTGGACTTCGACTCTAAAACCAAAACCATGAAATACCAAGGTTAAAAATTCCATTTAATACCAAACGGTGATAATCCAAAGTTTTACAAAACCAAGTTTAATAAAAACCAAATACAACTATCATAAACTTCCACAAGTTTATGCCCAACAAAATATAAATATACAATTCTTAGTGACGTCATTGTTTGGTATAACTACCCCAAAATGGTTACACATTTACATAATGTAAACCAACCTATATCAACTTTCCCAAAAGAACGGATCCACACTCGACGTCCTCTTTCTCGTGATCAGCGAGACTAATCCTTAGCACCTGGGGGGGGGTTAAGGAAAAACAAAGATAAAAGAGAAGGGGGTGAGATAAATCTCAATAAGTTACTAATGCAACTACATGACATGCTATGATGCAATAAGCAATAACCAATAATAATTATCACATAGCATATAGCAATTATCATATATCAGATAGCAGCGGAAATAAACACATAACAAAGGATATAGCCAAGGTTTTCCAAACCGGATCATCCAAATAAAGGATCGCTGCGAAGCTTCAATAATCAACAAATCATCATCTTCATAATTGCATGAAAGCCGAAGAGAAAACCCCGGTACCGGAACCAATAACATAAAAGTGTCACAAGGGACAAGGACCATGACACAAAGTCATGCCCGCTAGCCAGATACATTCACAAAGGAACGCTGACTTATCCTTTCCAAGGCCAATCTGGAGAAGGGGTAAAGAAGGGGGCAAAACAATGGTCAACATTATAATGGACTTGGCTTTGCCATTATAATCTTTCCCATCGCCCAAACACACACAAAATACCAGCTGGACTTTCAAATAAATGCTAAGTAATAATAATTTAGCATGAATGAACAACTTAAGGTTCCAAAGTAGGGAACCATTCCAATTAGTCACCAAGAAAGTGAAATGAACCAACGACACACAATTAACGTGTTCCAACAATCTTAACAAAGATAACGTAATTCCCATATCACATTTGACCACAAAGGGTTCAGTTAAATCGAGCACTCAACCAAATCTACTCACCCATCTCGAAGATCTTAAGGAGAGCTTTGAAACGCTAATTTGCACGCCTAAAACGGAGTTCGCATGAACCAAATACGACTCTCGAAAGATTGGACCAAAAAGGGGAATAAATTCATAACAGGGGAGGGGGGTGCGCGTGCCTCCTAAGGGAGGGATGCGCGCGCCTCCTAGATCAGTTGGAAAATCGAGTTGGGGGAAGGAGAGGGTGTGCGCGCTTCATATAAATGGGTGCGTGCGCCTCCATCCGACAGAAGCACAATTGATTAAGGATGGCATAAGGGTGCGCGCGCCTCCTAAGGGAGGGATGCGCGCGCCTCCTTGCCCGGAAGGGCGATTTCCGGCCAAAAGTTCTGGGTTTCCACCATTAACGACCCCAAATCCAATACACACCAATTCTTTACCATTTCTAACACTACCAAGAAGGGAACTAAGGTACCTACACCATTTTGAGCCAAAATAACTCCAACAGCATCATCTAAAGACCTCACTCAAGGGTGATTCAAATACCCAAGATTTCACAAAAATGAACAAAATGCAAATCACTCCCAAATCAACCCAAGATGCAATAAATGGCAATCATAACATCAAATAAACATGGAGTAGCATTTCTAGCATAAAATAGGGGAAAAGCAACTTACCCAGATTTCTCAAAGTTGACGGAATTCAAATCTTTTTGGCTTCCTACGATCCTATCAACGATCTAAACAATGTTCAAGTTTTAAGAAATGAGAGAAGATGAGAGGAAGAAGGTTTAAATGAAGAGAGAAGGAAGAAGATGAAACTTACCTTTTGCCAATGAGAGAGGGAGAGAGAAAATGGCTGGGAATGGGATGGAGAATGGGGAGGTTGAGTGTATGAGGGAGAAGGGGAGGAGTAGGGAGGGAGTAGGGAAAAATTTCAAACATTTACACTTAGGCCCCCTCCACTACACTACACACAAACACTACACTCCCTACTAATAATTAAGACTCAACACTTCCACACTAGCCCAAATAACTCGAATAAAATGCTAGGCATAATTATTATCACACATAAATTGCACACATAATTATTTAAATAAATAATAATTTAAATAAATAAATAAGCAAATAATTAAATAATAATCATTTAATTGCTAATAAAATAGAGCCTATATTTCGGGTGGTGACAAAGTTTGTGTTTGAAATGAATTAAGTGTTAATTGGGATTTGGGACATCTTATTGAGGTATTGTTGGCTTGACTTATCTTTGTGATGATCATTTGGTATATGTTTGGGCATCTTATGATGTGTTCGTGGTTGTTCCAATCGAATTGATTTTCGAGTAAGATTTGGTCTGGGTTTTAGGCGATGTCCTATAGTACCTAGAGGGTTGTTATTGAACACCAAAGTGTAGGGTTTAGTCCGGTCGTGATCATGTTCTAATAAGTGTAACATTTTGGATTCATTTGAGATAATTTTGGGTTATAGTCGTTGTACTATTTGTGAGAGACCGTTTGGGTTGTGTTCTTTATGTGTAACTTGTGAGTATCATCTTTGGAATGTATTTGGTATGGTTCCTCTTTATGGAATTATCGGGTTCTAATAATCATTGTTGTTGTGCTCTTTATGAGAAATTCCGTTATCGTCGTTGTGCTCTTTTATGAGAAACTCGTTGTGTTTATTGTTGTTGAACTCTTCTTGAGTAATCGTTTGCATCTTTTATGGTGATTAATTGGTATGATTCCCTACTTTGGAATCAATGGTTGTTTATTGTGCTAGTATTTTATTACTTAGCCTTTACTTGAAAGTCCAGCTGGTATTTTGTGTTTGTTTGGGCGATGTGAAACATTATGATGGCACAGCCAAGTCCATTGTGATTGTTGACCATTGTTTTGCCCCATTATTACCCTCCTCCAGATTGGCCTTGGATGTGAGAAGAGCTAGCTCCTTTGTGTGCATTTTAGCTTTACTTGGAGCATGACTTTGTGGCATGTCTCCCGTCCTTTGCGACACTTCATTTGATTACTGGTTCTGGTACCGGGTTTCTCTTCAGCTTTTATGCTACTATGAAGATGGTTTGTTTGATTGATGGGTTGATTGGTTGCTTCTGACCGGGGGTTTTCTCTTCGGCTTTCATGCTATTATGAAGATGTGATGGTTGATTATTGAAGCTGCGCAGCGACCTTTATTTGGTTCTTCAGTTGGGTGAAACCTTGGCTATGTATCCACTTATGAGTGTTTATTTCAGCTTATGTGTTGCATGTTGAGCTGGTCGTTATTTCCAACCGGTATGAGACGGTTGGCGATAGGGAGCCTCTCATTTGTTGTTATATGTTTATTTATATGATTGATTATTGGATATTACTGATTGACAGCGTGTCACTTACTATTCCGCTGCTATCTGTCTTATGTTAATTGCTATTGGTCATTACATATTAGCATGTCATGTAGTTGCATTAGTAACTTACTGAGATTTTATCTCACCCCGTTTATTTCTATCTTTGTTTTTCCTTAACCCCCCCCCAGGAGGAAAAGGATTAGGATTCGCGGATCGAGGAGGACGTCGAGAGGGTTGAGATTTGGGGCAGGTTGTTATGGATCGGTTTACATTATTTAAATGTATAACCTTTTGGGGATAGTTTTACCATTATTGACGTCATTAAGAATTGTAATATTTTGTATCTTGGGTGTGAGCTTGTGGAGCTTACACTAGTTCTTTTATGGTGTTGTTAAACTTGGATTTTCCAAACCCTCTATTAAAATCTTTTGGTTCAAAATGGAATTTTTAACTTCTTTATTTGAGAGTTTTGGTTTTAAGTCGACGTCCAGCTCGCGATCTCGGGCTCGCGGGTCCGGGGTCGCGACAGTTGGTATCAGAGCCATGGTTTGGCTCTAAGTATAAGTCTAGGTGGACTAGTATGACCTAGGAGGGTAGTTGTGTTCGGAGTGAGTAACGGTTGATGTTTTATGCAGGTAATTGTTCTCAATGGCTAGAAGGGCTAGTGAAGATATCAGTGGGACTCAGAATCTTAATGGTCTAAGGGATGGAAACCGTGCAGTGTTTCAGGGCAGGTTTGAGGAGGCCGTGAAATCAATTCGTGACCAAGGGCCGAGAGAGGAACATGTAGCACCTCCGCGATATGGGTTGGAGCAGTTCTTAAAGTTGAAACCAAGTGAGTACGACGGTGAGCCGGATGTGAAGAAAGCCAAGCTATGGATAGAATCGATGGAGAAAATCTATGATGTCTTTGGTTGCACTGATGAGGATAGGGTTCTGTTTTTAGCTTATAAGCTCGGGGGCGCTGCGGAACATTGGTGGAAGGCACTGAAGACCAGTTGGGATGCGACTCTTGTACCATATCCTTGGGAGTGGTTCGTGAGGAAATTCAAGGATCATTTTATCTCTCTAGTGAATCAAAACCGGAAAGAGATCGAGTTCCTCAGCTTGAAGCAAGGCTTGATGTCAGTAGCACAGTACTCGGCTAAGTTCGCAGAATTAGCCAGGTGTTGTGACTACCTAGTGCGGACCGAGGAGCAGAAAGCGATGAGATTGATCAGGGGTTTGAAGACGGCTATTAGGACTCAACTTTTAGCCCAAAGAATTAAACCTTTTCAGGATGCGGTGGATCGAGCCTACTTGATTGAGCAGGATATTGGGGAACACAAAAGGAAGACTGAGATGGTTAACCCGGGTAGGCAAGGAGGGCAGAGTAAGTTACAACAGCAACATTCGGATAACAGAGGTAATTCTGGAGTGCAAACTCGATTCAGAGGACAACTTCAAGGGCAACCAACAGTAAGAAATCAAGGTTCTAATAAGGGGACACGAAGTGGGAAAGTCTGCAGCTTCTGTCAGAGGAAAGGACACTCAGATGACAAGTGTTGGAAGAAGCAGGGAAAATGTGTGAAGTGTGGTCAGTTGGGACACTTCGTTAAAGACTGTCCGAGGTTTAGGGTTCAATCATCAGGAACAGGAACCAGTACTTCACCGGGTCAGAAGAGAGATGCTTCGGGGAACCCTAAGGTATAGGGCAGAGTAATTGCGACCAATCAGCACTCACCAGGTAACGGATAAATTTCAGGAGGTATTATTTTGCGTCGTGAGAGCGAGCGCGTGCATTTTAGGATCATCGCATTTATGTGTTTCTGTGCATTAGTTGCATTTAATTCTTCTGAGTCTTTGACTTATGTGTTGTAGGTGTCTACTCCTATGGAGGAGTTTAAGGTATCGGATGAAGTCTTATGTGCTTATGATGTGCTTAAGTATGGTTATGTCTCACCTGCTAAATTAGCCATATTGCTATTGCAAGATTTTGATATTACTATTGCTTTAGACTATTGTTGTAGAGGGATTGTTATATTCTCCATTCCTAATTTCTTAAAACTGTTTGAGACCGTTCCCTGGGTAGAGTTATACCTATCTCTTCTTAATTGAAATCCGAGTATTTAGTTTCGGTCGATTTGTTGGGCGTATTTATCATTCGTAAGATTTCATTTGCTTCCGATTAGTACCTAGTGTTTGAGGAGAAGCTTGGAGTAAATTGCATTGTGTGGTACGATTTATTATGGATGATGAGTTTGTTGTAGGAGTTATGATCATTAATGGTGGTAAGCGTGTTAAGTTAGAAAGGACTAACTACATTTTGAGAGAGTAATAATTTCTCAATCTATGTTAAAGGCATTTTGAAATTTTGGTTAGATAGTGGTTCTATGGTTCTAAATCCCTTCTTGGTGGCGTTTCCCGAATTGGATCATGGGTATGTAAAGGAAGTGGAGTATAAATACTGGGGCATAATTAAGGAATATCATGAATTGGTATTGGGTCAGTTGGAACGTCTCTAGCTAATTGGGTTATTATAATGGTAGTGCTATTGAGCCTAAGTGTCATTAGGTTAATAAATGTATGCGTGAAAGATTAACTTGGCTTAGCTATTGAGGACTTAGGATTTGTTGATTTCCGTTGGGTATATGAGCACGGATTATGGACCTGAATGAGAATTAGAGAAAATCTTTGAAGATAAATTTGGATAGTTTTGCGGACTATTGAATATAGGGAACTGTCTAGACTTTCAAAGATCGGATTAATGAAGGGACGAGATTATAGCATAGGTTTAAGTGGACTTTTTGTATTAAAAATTTTTGGAATTTATATTGTACTCTTAGTTTAAGTGCTAGCTTAAGTGGAGGCACTATAATGGTAATCCATAGAGATATAGCCATTTCGATGAATATTGTGGAAATAGAAATTTCTTTAGCCTTTTTATATTTTAAAAGCTAATCAGGCTCGGGATGGTGATGTTTTGAATTTCTGGGGAATACTACTAAGTATGCGATTTACGAAAGGAAACACCTTTGCAGTGTAATTTAGGTTATGAATAAGGTGAGCTTGGGATATCTCGAGAGTTATGATTGGGAGCAATTGGGATTCTCCAATTTTGATTGTGGATTCTAATGAGTAGTGAAGGTTATGGTTGAAGGAAGTCAAGTGCGAGAGGTCCTGGAATGGTGAACATTATTTAAGGTTACCTTGTAGTGGGTTGGGTTGGACAATTGAGGAATTTGAGAAATGGCGAAACTATCGTATCCGTAGCTATTTGGTCTTTCGGGTAAGTCTCGTTAAAATTCGGGTCGAATTTTCTTTAAGGGGGAGTGAATGTCACGACCCGAAATATAGGCTCTATTTTTATTAGTAATTAAATGATTTTTATTTAATTATTTGCTTATTTATTTATTTAAATTATTATTTATTTAAATAGTTATGTGTGCAATTTATGTGTTATAATATTTGTGCCTAGCATTTTACTTGAGTTATTTGTGCTAGTGTAGAAATATTGGGTCTTAGTTGTTAGTGGGGAGTTTTGAGTTGGGTAGTATTAGAGGAGGGGGTCTTTGTGTAAGTTTTAAATTACCCCTACTCCTTCCCTCACCTCCTTCTCCCTCTTACACTCCATCCCCCCATCATCCTCCCAGGAAACTCTCTCTCTCTCTCCATTTGTGAAAGGTAAACATTTCTTGTTCTTCTCTCTTAATTTCCTTCCTCTTCCTCTCATCTTCTCTCATTTCTTAAAACATGAAACGTGTTTAGATCGTCGCTAGGATCGCGTAGAGTCAAAAAGAATCGAAATCCATCAACTTTGAGAAAATTCATGTAAGTTGCTGTTCCCCCATTTTAATGCTAAAATGTTCATATCATGTTTAGATATTGTTTGATTGTGTAACATTTGAAGTTTGGATGAGTTTTGAATTTGTTTGGAATTTATTTGGGTTTTTGGTAAAAAATGGTGAAATCTTGAATGTTTGGTTTGATTCATGATTTTGGTTGTTAAATGTTGTTTTAGGAGTCTTTTTAGACTTATAAGTTGTTTTGGTACATTAGTATGCTAGTTGGAATGTTGGATTTTGGGTGGAAATGTGTTTTGGGTATAAAAATGGAAGAACCCATGTTGTTCTTCCCGATTTCTGGCAATCCGGAAGATTGGGCGGCCGCACAAAACTTCTTGGGCGACCGCGCATCTTTCTGAAAGCTTTTGTTCTTGTTTTGAGGCTTTTTGGGCGACCGCACAACCCACTTTGGGCGGCCGCACATAACCCCTGAAACTTCACATTTTGTTAATTTGTGTGATTGAAGAGCGTGCTTTGGTCCAATTCTTGGGTGTCTTTTTAGTTGACCTTAGTGATCATTGTAGTACACTCTAGTGACAGAATTGGGTCCTTTGTAATCAAGTTTGTGTTTGAAATGAATTAAGTGTTAATTGGGATTTGGGACATCTTATTGAGGTATTGTTGGCTTGACTTATCTTTGTGATGATCATTTGGTATATGTTTGGGCATCTTATGATGTGTTCGTGGTTGTTCCAATCGAATTGATTTTCGAGTAAGATTTGGTCTGGGTTTTAGGCGATGTCCTATAGTACCTAGAGGGTTGTTATTGAACACCAAAGTGTAGGGTTTAGTCCGGTCGTGATCATGTTCTAATAAGTGTAACATTTTGGATTCATTTGGGATAATTTTGGGTTATAGTCGTTGTACTATTTGTGAGAGACCGTTTGGGTTGTGTACTTTATGTGTAACTTGTGAGTATCATCTTTGGAATGTATTTGGTATGGTTCCTCTTTATGTAATTATCGGGTTCTAATAATCATTGTTGTTGTGCTCTTTATGAGAAATTCCGTTATCGTCGTTGTGCTCTTTTATGAGAAACTCGTTGTGTTTATTGTTGTTGAACTCTTCTTGAGTAATCGTTTGCATCTTTTATGGTGACTAATTGGTATGATTCCCTACTTTGGAATCAATGGTTGTTTATTGTGCTAGTATTTTATTACTTAGCCTTTACTTGAAAGTCCAGCTGGTATTTTGTGTGTGTTTGGGCGATGCGAAACATTATGATGGCACAGCCAAGTCCATTGTGATTGTTGACCATTGTTTTGCCCCATTATTACCCTCCTCCAGATTGGCCTTGGATGTGAGAAGAGCTAGCTCCTTTGTGTGCATTTTAGCTTTACTTGGAGCATGACTTTGTGGCATGTCTCCCGTCCTTTGTGACACTTCATTTGATTACTGGTTCCGGTACCGGGTTTCTCTTCAGCTTTTATGCTACTATGAAGATGGTTTGTTTGATTGATGGGTTGATTGGTTGCTTCTGACCGGGGGTTTTCTCTTCGGCTTTCATGCTATTATGAAGATGTGATGGTTGATTATTGAAGTTGCGCAGCGACCTTTATTTGGTTCTTCAGTTGGGTGAAACCTTGGCTATGTATCCACTTATGAGTGTTTATTTCAGCTTATGTGTTGCATGTTGAGCTGGTCGTTATTTCCAACCGGTATGGGACGGTTGGCGATAGGGAGCCTCTCATTTGTTGTTATATGTTTATTTATATGATTGATTATTGGATATTACTGATTGACAGCATGTCACTTACTATTCCGCTGCTATCTGTCTTATGTTAATTGCTATTGGTCATTGCATATTAGCATGTCATGTAGTTGCATTAGTAACTTACTGAGATTTTATCTCACCCCGTTTATTTCCATCTTTGTTTTTCCTTAACCCCCCCCCAAGGAGGAAAAGGATTAGGATTCGCGGATCGAGGTGGACGTCGAGAGGGTTGAGATTTGGGGCAGGTTGTTATGGATCGGTTTACATTATTTAAATGTATAACCTTTTGGGGATAGTTTTACCATTATTGACGTCATTAAGAATTGTAATATTTTGTATCTTGGGTGTGAGCTTGTGGAGCTTACACTAGTTCTTTTATGGTGTTGTTAAACTTGGATTTTCCAAACCCTCTATTAAAATCTTTTGGTTCAAAATGGAATTTTTAACCTCTTTATTTGAGAGTTTTGGTTTTAAGTCGGCGTCCAGCTCGCGATCTCGGGCCCGCGGGTCCGGGGTCGCGACATCTTGAATGACATTGCGGAGAACGAAGCATTCCTCGGTGGTGTGGCCACTATATTGGTGGTAGCCATAATATTTTTGGTGAGCATGATTGGGGTGGACCGTCTTGGGTTGGTACCCTTGTACGGGTGTGACTTGACTCTTTGCTTTGAGGACTTCGAACACTTCGGTTTGAGTCATGCCTTGGAGAGGCGTGTAGACACAGTCATTTCGAGACTTCTTCCCTTGGGTGGGAGGAACCTTTTTGTAATTCCCCTTATCGATAGTGACGGCGTTGACCGAGGCCTTTTTTGTGGAGTTGGGAGCGGCCTTGTAGCGGTAGCTAGGAGCACTTTTCTTCACTTCTTTGAGCAACTCGTCCATTCGGACCCCCGCCTCATACATTGGGAGAAATCCACATAGCAAGCCCCACTTAGGTGGGTGCGGAGATCAATTTTGGGACATTTGAGAAAGATGTCCATTTGCTCCTTGGTATTTGGCCTTTCCACAATCTCGGAGAGTTTATCATTCCATCTCCTTGTGAAGTCGATGAAGGACTCGTGGTCTCGTTGAGTAGTGTTCTCTAGCTCTTTCCTTGTGGGCCGGTGAGTGGTGTTGCCTTGGTATTGGTTCTTGAAGGCAAGCATGGCGGAGTCCCAGTCAAGATGGACAGTGAGCGGGAGAGTAGCATACCAATCTTTTGCCGCCCCCTCGAGAGTGAGAGGAAAGCATTGAGCCATTACCTTGGGGGAGACCTTCTTCGGAACCATTGCCCAAATATAAGTCTCAATGTGAGCCATAGGACAAGAGTTGCCCTTGAATTTGCTTATGTCGGGCATCTTGAACTTATCTGGAAGAGCGGCCATAGTACTCATGAGGATGGATGATTGATAAAGGCTTGTGTCGGAGTCTTTCCCCATGTTGAGTCCATTGAATTTTTGGTCGATGTAGGCCATGATAGAATCCACCATTTTTGGCTCATTGTTCTCGGAACTTGGCCCTCCCACTTTCTTGGTGCGGGTGTTGACATAAGGACTTTCGAACAAACCCTCGGTCCATTCGGATTCGTCATCGTTATTCTTGTTCTTCCCCTTGGCAAGATTAGTGAGCTTTTCTTTCATTAGCTCCATCTCGGCCTCGTGGGCCTCCCTTTGGCTGTCGAGGTGGGATTGCCAAATGTCGTCTTTGCTTTGTGCCTCCTTATTAAGGGTGGAGAGTTACTCTTGGAGGAGTTGGACCATGGTTGAAAGCTGTTCGAGAGACATGGTGTTGCTGCTGCCGGTCATGGTTGATGTAGGAGCTGTTGGAGTGATCTCTTCATGGACTAACCGATTTGCCGAATCCCGGTAGACTCTGTAAGTACCAAATGAACCTATATTGCAGAAGAGGACCTTGTAAGTCTTGAGTAACACTTGCGGTCCACGAAGAGGCTTAGAACACACAGTTGGGCACACGACTCGAACCACATAAAAAAAGACTCTTTTTTTTTTATAAGTCGGAGGGAATGGATCCCTTTAGGGGTTTCTAAGAAAATAATGGAATCGTCACACTAGTATATAGACCTTCTCGCGGTCCCATATACTCATCGGATTCCATCGCGTTTGTGAATCCTACATGTATCGGGATTAAACTAAATTAATGTACTAAAGCATACATGCGGGGACGGATTTTTATTTTCGTCCAAAATAACTGTAACGACCCGAAAACCCGCCTCTATTTTCTAATAATAAATATCTAATTATTTATTTATTTCTTATTTAATTGTTTAAATTATTATTTAATTAATAATTTATGTGTGCATTTTATGTTTCATAACAAATTATGTCTAGCATTTTATTTGTGCCATATGTGCTAGTGTAGTATTATTTGGTCTTAGTTGTTAGTAGGAAGTATTAGGTTTGTGTAGTTAGTGGGGAGGGGGTCTAAGTGTAAGTTTTTTTTGGAAAATAACTCATCTTCCCCCTACTCCCTCTCTTTCTCCCACACCTCTATCCCATTCCCAACAACTCTCTCTCTCTCTCCAAAGAAAAAGGTAAGATTTCTCTCTCCCTTCTCTCTTCATTTCCATCATCTTCCTCTCATCTTTTCTTAGTGCTCAATTTATGAAATGTGCTTGGATCGTCGATAGGATCGTAGGGAGCTAAGAATATTCCAATTCCGTCAACTTTGAGAAATCCGAGTAAGTTGCTTTTCCCCCTATTTTCTGCTAGAAATGCTACTCCATGTTTATTTGATGAGATTAATGCTATTTATTGCATCTTGGGTGGATTTGGGAATGATTTACATTTTGTTCATTTTTGTGAAAATTTGGTATTTGAATCATCCTTGATTGAGGTCCTCTAGATGTTGTTCTAGGAGTTCTTTTGGCTTCCAAGTGATGTGGGTACCTCAGTTTATTTATTGGTAGTGTTAGTCTTGAGTTTGGCTTACAATGGTGAAGATTGGGTTTGATTTGATTTGGTTGGAAAAAAATGGAAGAAACCCAGAATTTTGGCCGAAAATTGCCCCTCCGGGCAAGGGGGCGCGCGCACCATTTTCTTGAGGGCGTGCGCACCCTTATGCCCCTTGGTAAACAAACCTTCTGATCATGAAGGGCGCGCGCACCATTTTCTTGAGGGCGTGCGCTCCCTCATTGTTTCAACAAGTCTAAACCTTCTGATCTTGAAGGGCGCGCGCACCATTTTCTTGAGGGCGTGCGCTCCCTCATTGTTTCAACAAGTCTAAACCTTCTGATCATCTAGGGCGTGCGCACCCTTTTCCCGCGAGCGCGCGCACCCTCCCCTAGCCTTCTTGGCAAGAACCTTCTGATCCCTTAGGGTGCGCGCACCCTTTCTGCGCGGGCGTGCGCCCCCTCCGCTGTACAAGTCCTGAGCTTCACCCTCTTGTACTCTTCGTAGACAATCTTCGATAGTTCATAACTTCTTCGTCCGGACTCCGTTTTAGTCGAGCAAACTATCGTTTTAAAGCTCTTTTAGAGTACTACGAGATTAGGTGGTTTATTTGGTTGGGATTAAGGTTCCGATTGTGTTGAGGTTTCAATAAGTGTTCTATAACAAAATGTTTTATGACCAGTCCGTGGTGATCAAGTTTGGGATATTGTGTTGGTGTGGGTTGTAGATAACCCTAGTGTTTAAAATGGTTCCTTTGTGAACAAATATGTGTGGAATTGATCAAGTATCGTTTTGGAATGTTTGGGCATCTTTTGATGTGTTGTTTGAATTGGTTCACCTTTTTGGTGGTTTAATTGAAAAGGTTCCCTACTTTGGAATCATTAGTTGTTTATTTATGCTAGTATTTATTACTTAGCATTTATTTGAAAGTCCAGCTGGTTATTTGTGTATCGAGTCAGGCAATTGATAATACTATAATGGCACAAGCCAAGTCCAGTATAGCATCGCCCATTGGTCCTTCTTCCCCATCCAGATTGGCCTTGGACGGGATGAGCTAGCTCCTTTTGTGAGTATTCTAGCTACACGTTTTGGAGCATGACTTTGTGGCATGGCTCCCGCCCCTTGTGGCACGTTAGTTTGTTATTGGTTCCGGTACCGGGGGTTTTCTCTTCAAGCTTTCATGCTACTATGAAGATGTTGATTGTGGATTATTGAAGCTGTGCAGCGACCTTTATTTGGTTCTATCTGTTGGAAAACCTTGGCTAATATCCTTTGTTACTTGTTTAATTCCGCTGCTATCTGTTAACTGATAAATGCTACGTGCTAAGTGATATTTATTATTGTTTATTGCTTATTGCATCATAGCATGTCATGTAGTTGCATTAGTGACTTACTGAGATTTTATCTCACCCCGTTTCCTTTCACATATGCACTTAATTGAAATTCCAATTTATATATACAGTATATAAGTAATTTTCTGAGATATTTATTAAAGGTTTTTGCCCGTGCGTTTGCACGGGTGTAATACTAGTTATATAAATGTGTAACCTTCTTGGGGATAGTTGTACCACCAATGACGTCATTAAGATTTGTAATATTTTGTATTTTGGGTGTGAGCTTGTGGAGCTCACACTAGTTGTTTTATGATGTTGTTAAACTTGGAATTTCCAAACCTCATGTAAAAATATTTTGGGTATAAAATGGAATTTTTATCTTCAGTATTTTAGAGTTTATGGTTGTAAGTCGACGTCCAGCTCGCGTACTCCGGGCCGCGGGGTCGGGGTCGCGACAGTTGGTATCAGAGCTATGGTTTAGCTCTATGTATAAGTATAGGTGGACTAGAATGACCTAGGAGGGTATATGGGTTCGGAGTGAGTAACGATGAGTATTTTATGCAGGTATTTGTTTGTAATGGCTAGAAGAAGAGCTGGTGAAGGCATCAGTGGGATTCAGAATCTTAATGGTCTACGGGAAGAAAACCGTGCAGTGTTTCAGGGCAGGTTTGAAGAGGCCGTGAAAGCAATTCATGACCAAGAGCCGAGAGAGGGACATGTAGCACCTCCGCGATATGGGTTGGAGCAGTTCTTGAAGTTGAAACCAAGTGATTACGACGGTGAGCCTGATGTGAAGAAGGCCGAGCTATGGATAGAATCGATGGAGAAAATCTACGATGTCTTTGGTTGCACTGATGAGGATAGGCTTCTGTTTGCAGCTTATAAACTCGTGGGGGCTGCGGAACATTGGTGGAAGGCACTGAAGACCAGTTGGGATGCGACTCTTTACCATATCCTTGGGAGTGGTTCGCGAGGAAATTCAAGGAACATTTTATCTCTCTAGTGAATCAAAACCGGAAAGAGATCGAGTTCCTCAGCTTGGAGTAAGGCATGATGTCAGTAGCACAGTACTCAGCTAAGTTCATAGAATTAGCCAGGTGTTGTGACTACCTTGTGCAGACCGAGGAGTAGAAAGCGGTGAGATTGATCAGGGGTTTGAAGACAGCTATTAGGACTCAACTTTTAGCCCAAAGAATTCAACCTTTTCAGGATGCGGTGGACCGTGCATATTTGATAGAGAAAGACATCGGGGGACACAAGAGGATGACTGAGATGGTTAACCCGGGAAAACAAGGAGGGCAAAACAGGGCTCAACCACAGCAATATTCGGATAACAGAGGTAATTCTGGAGTGCAAACTCGATTCAGAAGGCAACTTCAAGGGCAACCAACAGTAGGAAATCAAGGTTCTAATAGGGGGACGCGAAATGGGAAGATCTGCGGCTATTGTCAGAGGGAAGGACACTCAGAAGACAAGTGTTGGAAAAACCAAGGAAAATGTGTTAATTGTGGTCGGTTTGGGCACTTTGCGAGAGATTGTCCTAGAGGCAGACATCTACCATCCGGGAGTAACGCTGGTACTGCACTGGGTCAGAAGAGAGATGCTTCGGGAAACCCTAAAGGTTCAGGGTAGGGTATTTGTGATCAACCAGCACTCGTCAGGTATTAAGCAATTTCAGGAGGTATTATTTTGCGTCGAGAGAGCGAGTGCGTGCATTTTAGGATCATCGCATTCTCATGTTTATGTGCATTTAGTTGCATTTATTTCTCCTGAGTCTTTGACTTATGTGTTGTCAGTGTCTACTCCTATGGAGCAGTGTAGGATATCTGATGGAGTCTTATGTGCTCATGTTATGCTTAAAGGTAGATATAACTTACCTGCTAAAATTGTCATATTGCTATTATAAGATTTTGATGTTATTTTGAGAAGGGAAATGTCATGCTTTAGTCGATTGTTGTAGGAAAATTGTTACATCCTCTCTTCCCTTTTGCCTAAAATTGTTTTGAGACCGTTCCTTTGTGTAGAGTTAAGCATATCTTCTCTTATTTGGAATCTGGCTATTTCGCTTCGATGGGTGACAATGGATGTCTATACCAGGTTGTTGGATGTATTTATCATTTGTAAGATTTCTATTTATCTTCTGCACAGTACCTAGTATTTGGGAAAAAGCTTGGGTTAAATTGTGCTGTTATGGTACAAGGTTGTAGTACTGATAATTAGATCAATATCCATATTGTATCGATTGGGTTGTAAGAATTGAGGATTCAATTGAGGATTTCTTGGTAGGAAATTTTGTTTACTTCTAGCACATCTACGTGATTGCATCGGAATTGGTTGTTATGAGGGAATACATGATTTGTATGAGTGGTGAGTAGATTGTGGAAGTTATAATCATTAATGGTGGTAAGCGCGTTAAGTTCGAGAGGATTAAGCGCATTTTGGGAGAGTAATAATTCCCCGATCTTTATTAAAGGCATTCTGAATTTTGAGTTTTGGTTAAATGGTTGTTCTATGGTTCTAAATCCTTCTCGGTGGCGTTCCTCGATTTGGATTAAGAGTATATGAAGAAAATTGGGTATCAATACTTGGGCATATTAAAGAATACTATGATCTGGTATTGGGTTAGTTAGAATGTGGCTAGCCAATTGGTTTGTTATGATGGTAGTACTATTGAGCCTAAGTATCATGGAGATTATAAATGTATACATGAAAGACTAAGGTGTGTTAGACATTGAAGATTTAAGATTTGCTAAATTTCTTTGGAGTGTATAAGCGAATCATCAATTTAAAGAGAGAGTTAGAGGAAAGCCTTGGAGATAAACTGTGGATTGTTTTACGGATTACTGAGTATTTGTAATTGTTTTAGGCTTTCAGAGAGTTGGAGTAAGGTGATGATAAAATTTTAGCGTGGATTTAAGTAAACATTTTGTATAAAATTTTGAGCTTACGTTGTACCTCTAGTTTAAGGTGCCATCTAAGGTGAAAGCACTATAATGGAAATCCTTGGAGATATAGCCACTTTGGTGAATACTATGGGGATGAAAAATTTCTTAGCTTGTCATATTTTAAGAAGCTGATTAAGCTTGGGATGGTTTAATGTTTGGAATTTCTGGGAAGTAATACTGAGTAAATGGCTTACAAATGGAAGTATCTTAACAATGTAATTAAGGTTATGAATAAGGCAAACTTGTAGTATCTCAAGAATTATGTTTAGGAGAAATTGGTGTTCTTCGATTTTGAGGATAGATTTTAATTAGTAGTGGAGATAATGATTGAAGGAAGTTAAGTGCGAGAGGTTGTTATGTTGTAAACATTATTTAAGGTTACCATATGATGGTTTAGAATGGAAAATTGAGAATTCGGAAAGTAGCAGAGTTATCGTATCCGTGGCTAATTGATCCTTCGGGCAAGTGTTTCTAAAATTCGGGTTAATAAATAGAGCTATCTATGACTAAGGATTGATTGCAATTTTAGTGATATCGCCTTCAATTATAGTTTGTTGTTATGGGACCAAGTTTGAAAATGATGATAATGGGTTACCAATGTTGGATAGTTATGTTCTTCAAAAGGATAAAAACGAGTTAGTGCAAGTGGGTTAAGAAATACCAAACTACAATTGTATTATGTTTTATTACCTAAGGAAGATAAATTTAGCAGTGGAGTTGATTCCAAATACTATTGGGATAATGAAAAATAAAACTTATGGATGTTGGTGATTTAAGGGTTAATTGAATCATGGAGGCTAAGTCTGAATTATCTAATAGGTTCTTGATTGGGATTTCGAGTGCTAGATGAGAATCGATGTTTTGTAGCCTCGATATGACTATGTGTTATGATTTTGATAAGTGAATTCGCGGGCGAATTCTTTTTAAGGAGGGTAGATTGTAACGACCCGAAAACCCGCCTCTATTTTCTAATAATAAATATCTAATTATTTATTTATTTCTTATTTAATTGTTTAAACTATTATTTAATTAATAATTTATGTGTGCATTTTATGTTTCATAATAAATTATGTCTAGCATTTTATTTGGGCCATTTGTGCTAGTGTAGTATTATTTGGTCTTAGTTGTTAGTAGGAAGTATTAGGTTTGTGTAGTTAGTGGGGAGGGGGTCTAAGTGTAAGTTTTTTTGGAAAATAACTCATCTTCCCCCTACTCCCTCTCTTTCTCCCTCACCTCCATCCCATTCCCAGCAACTCTCTCTCTCTCTCCAAAGAAAAAGGTAAGATTTCTCTCTCCCTTCTCTCTTTATTTTCATCCTCTTCCTCTCATCTTTTCTTAGTTCTCATTTTATGAAATGTGCTTGGATCGTCGATAGGATGACGATCCGAGCTAAGAATATTCCAATTCCGCCAACTTTGAGAAATCCGAGAAAGTTGCTTTTCCCCCTATTTTATGCTAGAAATGCTACTCCATGTTTATTTGATGAGATTAATTCTATTTATTGCATCTTGGTGGATTTGGGAATGATTTACTATTTGTTCATTTTTGTGAAAATTTGGTATTTGAATCATCCTTGATTGAGGTCCTCTAGATGTTGTTCTAGGAGTTCTTTTGGCTTCCAAGTGATGTGGGTACCTCAGTTTATATATTGGTAGTGTTAGTCTTTAGTTTGGCTTGCAATGGTGAAGATTGGGTTTGGTTTGATTTGGTTGGAAAAAAATGGAAGAAACCCAAAATTTTGGCCGGAAATTGCCCCTCCGGGCAAGGGGGCGCGCGCACCATTTTCTTGAGGGCGTGCGCACCCTTATGCCCCTTGGTAAATAAACCTTCTGATCTTGAAGGGCGCGCGCACCATTTTCTTGAGGGCGTGCGCTCCCTCATTGTTTCAACAAGTCTAAACCTTCTGATCATCTATGGCGTGCGCACCCTTTTCCCGCGAGCGCGCGCACCCTCCCCTGGCCTTCTTGGAAAGAACCTTCTGATCCCTTAGGGCGCGCGCACCCTTTCTGCGCGGGCATGCGCCCCCTCCGCTGTACAAGTCCTGAGCTTCACCCTCTTGTACTCTTCGTAGACAATCTTCGATAGTTCATAACTTCTTCGTCTGGACTCCGTTTTAGTGAAGCAAACTATCGTTTTAAAGCTCTTTTAGAGTACTACGAGATTAGGTGGTTTATTTGGTTGGGATTCAGGTTCGGATTGTGTTGAGTTTTCAATAAGTGTTCTATAACAAAATGTTTTATGACCGGTCCGTGGTGATCAAGTTTGGGATATTTGTTGGTGTGGGTTGTAGATAACCCTAGTGTTTAAAATGGTTCCTTTGTGAACAAATATGTGTGGAATTTGATCAAGTATCGTTTTGGAATGTTTGGGCATCTTTTGATGTGTTGTTTGAATTGGTTCACCTTTTTGGTGGTTTAATTGAAAAGGTTCCCTACTTTGGAATCATTAGTTGTTTATTTAAGCTAGTATTTATTACTTAGCATTTATTTGAAAGTCCAGCGGGTTATTTGTGTATCGAGTTAGGCAATGGATAATACTATAATGGCACAAGCCAAGTCCAGTATAGCATCGCCCATTGGTCCTTCTTCCCCATCCAGATTGGCCTTGGACGGGATGAGCTAGCTCATTTTGTGAGTATTCTAGCTACACGTTTTGGAGCATGACTTTGTGGCATGGCTCCCGCCCCTTGTGGCACGTTACTTTATTATTGGTTCTGGTACTGGGGGTTTTCTCTTCAAGCTTTCATGCTACTATGAAGATGTTGATTGTGGATTATTGAAGCTACGCAGCGACCTTTATTTGGTTCTATCAGTTGGAAAACCTTGGCTAATATCCTTTGTTACTTATTTATTTCCGCTGCTATCTGTTAACTGATAAATGCTACGTGCTAAGTGATATTTATTATTGTTTATTGCTTATTGCATCATAGCATGTCATGTAGTTGCATTAGTGACTTACTGAGATTTTATCTCACCCCGTTTCCTTTCAATGTTGTTTTCCTTAACCCCCCCCAAGGAGGAAAGGATTAGGATTGTGGATCGAGGAGGACGTCGAGAGGTTTGAGATATTTGGGACAGGTTATTATTGATCGGTTTGCATTATATAAATGTGTAACCTTTTTGGGGATAGTTGTACCACCAATGACGTCATTAAGATTTGTAATATTTTGTATTTTGGGTGTGAGCTTGTGGAGCTCACACTTGTTGTTTTATGATGTTGTTAAACTTGGATTTTCCAAACCTCGTGTAAAAATCTTTTGGGTATAAAATGGAATTTTTATCTTCAGTATTTTAGAGTTTATGGTTGTAAGTCGACGTCCAGCTCGCCTGCTCCGTGCCGCGGGGTCGGGGTCGCGACAAGTAGAACATCATTCTGTTTAGTCAGTGCATCGGCAGAACTAGAGGATTGAGCAGGTACAAACATTATAGGTTTAATGTGCTAGTGTTGTCTTTCTTCCCATTTTGTTTACCTTTGGCAGTTACCTTTTTAGGTACTTGTCCATCGGCAGCAGAGGTAGTTAGACCGGCAGCACTTGCTCTGCTGATGTATTCACCAAGAATACCGTTATCGGCAAACTCAGTGTCAACAACCTTAGCATAGCTTTGTTTGTGCTTATATTTACTTTTGTTCTGGTTCTTAGGATACTTCATAGAAACAGCACTATATACTGTCTTGGCATCCACATGTACCGGGTTAACAGAACTATATTCAACTTTCTCACCCTTTTTCTCAGTCGCACAAGTTTCAGTAGAGCTACTGCTGCTGGAATCGAATCCTAACCCAGATTGGTCCTTATATGACATTTGGGTCTGTAGGATTTTTTCAACAGCAACTCTAGATTTTGTGTAAGAATCAACAATCTTTGAGAGATGATTGTTTCATTTCACAAGATCTTCGATCTGAGCTATCAATACTGCTTCTTGACTTTTGAGATCTTTTTTCTTTCTTTAGAAGAACAGACTCAAGCCTTTAAGTTCAGACATAAGCAAGTCATTCTCTGCAGAAATTCTATTAAAATCAGCAGCCATCACTTTATGAACGCTACTCAGCTTCTCATGATCAATAAAAAGTTCATCCATTGACTCTACCATTTCAGCTTTAGATATTTCAAGAAAAGGATCTGCAAAATTTTTTTGTGGTAGATGGAATAGGTTTGGGAGAGAAGTCAGGTATAGAAGAGATGGGTTTAGATAAGCTTCTGGCAATGCTTGGATGTTCAGTGAATGAGAATTTTCTGGCCATCGGTAAGGATTTAGTTTTGGTGGCAGTGACGTGAGAAGAGTTACACTGCCCATAGAGTGAGGTACCCACTTGATGAACTTTGTATCCATTTGGGTTTCCTGCTTTGACACTAATTTCTTTGAAGTGTGGTTGAGGTCTTCCAGCATCTTCTTCTCTGACTGGAGTTCTTGGAGGAGATGGATCTCGGCAGATTGGAGTCGGTAATGATGATATATCGGCATCTTCCAAGTCTAGGGCAACAAAACTTACATCGGCATCTTCGTCTTCATCGGCATCTTCGTCTGAGTCAGTTTCACACCAAACTGGTAAGGCCTTTTATGTGCTTTCATCGGCTATGAAGCTTCGAGACATAGGATGTCTCTTGCTGAATGACTTCCTCACATACTCATATTTTGGTTGAGGACATTTGGAAGCAAAGTGACCAGGTTTTCTGCAGTTGAAGCAGACAAGATCACCTCTGTTGTTCTTTCCATCGGTAGCACTAGTTGAGGGTTTATTGTAGCTTGCTGGTTTTTGAAATGATGGTGTGAATGGTTTTGGTTGCTGGTAGCTTCCTTTCTGCATCCTTTTGAAGTCTTTAAACCTTTTGTAGTGCCTAGCGAAGGTGGCAAATTCGTCTTCTTCCATAGGTTGTTCTGAGGTTGTTTCTGGGGTTTTGGAACTCCAGGGTGTTGGATGGGGCTCTATAGGAGGGAATTTGTTTGAAGGGAAGGATATCTGTGACTGAGCTGATAGAGACAAGTTTTTGAAATTTTTATCGAGAACGTTAAGTTTTTTTCAGTTCTCTCTCATACAGAAATAGACTAGACACAAGATTCTGAATATAAGTCTTGTTTAAGTCTCTCACTTCTCTAACAGCAGTGACCTTGGTATGATACTCACTTCCCAAAGAACTTAGAAAATGAATATTTAGGTCTTTCATGGTATAAACCTTACCTAATGAAGCACATAAATTACTTACCTCGCAGAATCTGTCGTAGGCACTCCTTAGTGATTCACCATCTTGTTTCTTGAAGGATTCAAACTCAGCAATGCCATCGTAGAGTCTGTTGTCCTTTACCTGCTCATCACCTTCAAAGTAAGCAAGGAGCTTGTTCCAGCATTCTTGAGTCGTGGAGCACAAGTCAATGAGTTTGTATTGCTTGTCATCCAAACCACAAGAGATAATGTGGCATGCTTTTCCATCTAGGGCGGCTGAAAGTTTGTCGTCCTCAGTCCACTCCTCTCTTGGTTTCTCAACCAAAGTTTCTTCAATCTGAACATGGGTTTTTTGTTCAGTGTCACGATCAGCATGTTGTGTCAGCAGAGTGGAGGGAATAGGTCTATAGGTGGTTGAGACTTTTAAAAGAATTATTGGACCACCTTCTATGACCTTCATCAACCGGTCATCGATTGAGTTCATATACTTTATCATACAAGATTTCCAGACACCAAACTCGTTGACATTCAACAACGGAATGGTAATGATGTTGAATGACTGTATGATTTTTCCTGCCATGGTATCGGCAAACAAGCTGCAAAGCTTGGAAATTTCTTTCAAAATTCCAAGCTTTGATACCAATTGTTAGGCCCAATTGGTAGGATAATAGGCTAGAGGGGGGTGAATAGCCTATTTAAAACTTTTAGAGGAAAACACTTTATAAATGAAAAGTCACTTATCAGTTTGCAAACTATTATCAATAAGCGCAGCGGAGAAGATATGACTTAGTTTAACTCACAAAAAATTAGTATGAAATGGTTTTGAGAGCTTGGTTTAAACACAAAGTGATTTAACAAAGTTCAATGCAGTTTTAAGGGATTGGTAAATAGAAATTACAATGAATCAGTAAGAACAAGTACGATCTGCCGGTGATAGAGTTCCAACCGGCAAGGAAAAAATAAGTAACAGGGAACACAAGTATTTAGAGAGGTTCACAGTGTAAATACTGCTACGTCCTCTACCAAGTTTGGTCAGAACTTGGATTTGGGTTAAGAGCACTATTAGATATCCCTAGTCTATTACAAGCACGGCTTTGCCGGATACAAAGACTAAATTCTAGAGATTACTAATGGATCGGAATACAAATCTGACCACGTGTTTTTGAGCGGCAAGTCCTAGAGAACTCGTCTCACTCAGGTGGGTGTGTAAGTAACTCAAACAACGTATTCGTTAGAATAATCTAGTTTGGGAATACTTACAATGTTGATGAGTTTGTGCACAAGTGTATGTCCTAATAAATGATCTAATGATTATCTGGACAAAATGTTTGAGCTTCAATAAATGCTCTAAACAATCAACTCTCTTCAATGCACTAAAATCACCAACCCTCTTCAATGCTCTAAGTCCTCTATTTATAAGAGGAGTTAATGACTTGAGTCTTGTTGAAGAAGGCTTGCTAATTCAAATTCCAGCTGGGTAGTTGAGGAGCATTAAATGCGGTATCTTCAGCATTAATGGCGAAGATATGGAGTACACGCATGTCTTGAAAAGTTTGATGGGTAAAGACCCTTTTGTCTCAACCGGTTACCTGAAAAAAGCAAGTAGAGACAGTAGAGCTAAAAATAGCTATGTGTCAGACGGCGCAGTAATCATTACAAAGCAGATAAACTACTTTCAGATAAGACAGCACGATAGGACAAAGACCATCGGTAAGGTTGTCTTTGAAGTAGAGCGATGTAACCTGACGGCCAGTACAGACTGTCTTTGCCGATCGGCAACTTGAGTAGTATGTTGATCGGCAAATTGAAATGCTGGTCTGCTGATTTGCTTCCTGTAGCTGGTTTGCCTTGATTGAAAAGTTGTTATACACCTGTGCTGGTCACAAAGAATCCTAAAGGTACCTTACAAAGGTTCTAAAAAAATTGGGGGATCCTAAGCATCAAACATGATTGGGATTAAGCAATTCTATGTCCTAAACATATATATGAACAACAATCTCCTCCTAATTGCTTAAGTCCAATCACCCTATCCAAGAGCATCTATCTTAGCTTAGTAAAAGAATGTATTAGAGATGTCTATTTATTATCATTCCCTAAGCCAAGTCACACATTAGATGTCTTAGAAAGGAAAAAATACAATAAAATAAGATAAGATAGAAGGAAATGGATTGCTGATTAATCAGCAGAGAAATAATAATCTGCAAAACAAGGTTAGCATGAATAGCAGCAGATATATTATAAGAATATAACATAAGCAAACACAAAACAGAATGTTAGCAAATTTTGTTGGATGTATCTTTGAAGGTCTTCAAGATATCTATATCATTGGCTACATTGACTCAAGACAAGGGAGGGTCTTCTTGATGGTCAGCAGCCTTTGATGTAGATTCAGTACGCTTGGCCTTCTTCTTTGCTCTGGCTTTTTCTTTGTCAGCTTTTCTTTTCTGTCTCCTCTGAGCACTTTGTAACCTCTCAGTCAGCATCTTGTTATTTGCTTCAAGAGCCACAATCTTCAGTTGAGCTTCGGCAAGAGCAAGATTGGCAGCAGATATTTTCAGTTCTTTCTAAGTCTTTGATCTGCAATCTTTGGTCATCAACAAGTTGCTTCTGAATGGAATGCATACTCCCCAAGCTCTCTGATAGGGTAATCAGTCTAAATTCTCTGTCCTCCAGAAGTTCTTTCAAGTCTTGGATCCTCTTGTTTTCATCCTCCTGATTGGACTTAAGGATTTTAACAGAAAGATCCTTATAGATATGGTTCAATTTGTCTCGGAGGAAGAGGCTAGTATCGCCTAAATCGGCACGAGTAGCAGGCACTTGAAGATCCTCTGCATCCCCTTCAAGGTGACTGAAGTATTCATACATACTATTCAGTACCACGGGTTCGCAAGACCAAGAGAAGAATGAACCAGGAAGGAAGGAATAAAGTCTTCATTGATTAGATCATCATCTTCTACAACACCATCAGGAATAGGCACAGACATCTCATCATCGGAAGATAGAACGATCAGCAAGGGAGAAGCTGGCATCGGAACGGGAGCAGATGGCAGATGCAGGCCGAAACTTGTTGAATGAAAGTAGCATCAGCAGCATATCTATCAGTAAAAAGGAACTCAACAGGAATGGAGGTAGAGTCAATGAGATCGGCAGCAGAATTGGCATAAAAGATCGGCAATGGAAAGTCAGGATGCACAATAAGCACACGATCTTCAGACGGATGAAAAACACCATTGTCTTCCAAAGAAAGGAAAAAGTCCAGGCATAGGTTAAAGCAGGCGCGGCCCTCAAGAATCATATTGACCAGATTCGCAAGCATCAATCTTGAGGTAAAGAGAAGGTGATCACCACGCTGTCGAGGGTGAAACATCGGCAGAGTCAGAGCAAAAGCAGCAGATTTGACAAAGTATAGCAGACCACGAGAATCAGTAGCCCTGAATTCAAGTATATCATGAAGTTCATCGTTGATCATCAAACACCTCCTCATCCAACCATTCGTGTTGATGCATACTTCCTTAGGAGAGGTACCAGGTAGATGAATTTTTCCACCAACCTTTAACTTACCAGGTAAGCAGTGTAAAGGTTCATAGACTGGTCCTTTCACCTTAAGCTTTGACACCCGGGGAGCCTTCCCTTTCCCTCTTTTAAAATCAGGTTTAATCCAGGGCAAGAATGTAAGCTTCTCACACGTTGAGCCAGCAAGGAAAGAATGGTTTGAACCAAAGGGATAAGGAATTGGTTGTAGACTAGGTGTTGGTTGCTCCATGTAGTCCTCAGGATCTATATCGTTTGAGCTTTCATTACCATCAGCAACATTAACAACAGCAGGTTGCTTTCAGGAGGCAGAATCAGCAACTGGAGCAAGAAGGGCTTCAGGAGCAGGCAGCATAGGAAAGGAATCAGGAGCAAATAAAGCATCCTAAAATCCTCAATCTGCAAGTCAGCAGCAATCAGAGCATCAAGGTTATCATTGTTAACTGGAATGGCAATCTCTGTATCTGCACCTCCTCCCAACTCAACAATCTCTCTAACACCAGTAGATTCAACCAGAATCACATCAGCAGAAGAAAGAGAGACTTGAACAATCTGAGTGTCTGAAGTTGGCTCAGAAGGATGAGTGTCAGAAGTTGGCTCATCGGCAATATCTATATCAGCATTAGCAACGTCTTCATCAGCACATGCTCCTCCTGAAATCGGCAACTCTTCAACAGCAGCTTCATCAACAACTTGAGTGTTAGTAGTTTAGTTTACATATTGGTAGTGTTAGTCTTGAGTTTGGCTTGCAATGGTGAAGATTTGGGTTTGGTTTGATTTTGGTTGGAAATTTTGAAGAACCCATGAAATTTGGCCGGAATTTGCCCCTCCGGGCAAGGGGGCGCGCGCACCCTCTCAGGGGAGGCGTGCTCACCCTTATGCCCTTTGTGAACAAAACCTTATGATCACCTAGGGTGCGCGCACCATTTTCTGGGGGGCGTGCGCTCCCTCATTGTTTCAACAATTCAAAACCTTCTGATCCTTAGGGCGCGCGCACCCTTTCTGTGAGGGCGTGCGCCCCCTCCGCTGTACAAGTCCTGAGCTTCATCCTCTTGTACCTTTCGTAGACAATCTTCAATAGTTCCTAACTTCCTCATCCGGACTCCTTTTTAGGTGTATAAGTTATCGTTTTAAAGCTCTCCTTGAGCTCTTCGAGATGAGTGAGTAGTTTTGGTTGTGTTCTTGAGTTAACTGGATCCTTTGTGATTGAATGTGATATGGGAATTATGTTATCATTGTTGAGATTATTGGAACACTTTAATTATGTGTTGTTGGTTCATTTCACTTTCTTGGTGAGTTCTTGATAAGGATTCCCTACTTTGGAATCAGTGGTTGTTTATTCAAGCTAGTGTTTATTACTTAGCTTTTATTTGAAAGTCCAGCTGGTTATTTGTGTATCGAGTCAGGCAATGGATAATGCTATAATGGCACAAGCCAAGTCCAGTATAGCATCGCCCATTGGTCCTTCTTTCCCCATCCAGATTGGCCTTGGATGGGATGAGCTAGCTCCTTTTATGAGTATTCTAGCTACACATTATGGAGCATGACTTTGTGGCATGGCTCCCGCCCTTTGTGGCACGTTACTTTGTTATTGGTTCCGGTACCGGGGGTTTTCTCTTCAGCTTTAATGCTACTATGAAGATGTGGATTGTTGATTATTGAAGCTGCGCAGCGACCTTTATTTGGTTCTTTCAGTTGGGAAACCTTGGCTAATATCCTTTGTTTCTTGTTTATTTCTGCTGCTATCTGTTAGTTGATAAATATTATGTGCTAAATGATATTTATTATTGTTTATTTCTTATTGCATCATAGCATGTCATGTAGTTGCATTAGTGACTTATTGAGATTTATCTCACCCCTTTCTTTTATCTTTATTTTTCCTTAACCCCCCCAGGAGGAAAGGATTAGACTCGCTGATCACGAGGAGGACGTCGAGAGGGTTGAGCTTTTGGGGCAAGTTGTTATTGGTGGGTTTACATTATATAAATGTGTAACCTTTTTGGTAATAGTTGTACCAAACTTGACGTCATTAGAATTTGTATATTTATTATTTTGGGTGTGAGCTTATGGAGCTTACACTAGTTTATATTTTGTTGTTCAAGTTGGATTTCAAAACTTGTGTTATCATCTTTTGGTATAAAAGGAAAATTTTTATCGTCATTATTTTAGAGTTTATCGTTTAAGTCGACGTCCAGCTCGCGTACTCTGGGCCCGCGGGGTCGGGGTCGCGACAGTTGGTATCAGAGCTATGGTTTAGCTCTGAGTATAAGTCTAGGTGGACTAGTATGACCTAGGAGGGTAGTTGTGTTCAGAGTGAGTAACGGTTGATGTTTTATGCAGGTAATTGTTTCCAATGGCTAGAAGAAGAACGGGTGAAGGTTCTAGTGGGGCTCAGAATCAGAATGATCTTCAGGAAGAGAACCGTGCTATGTTCCAAGGCATGTTTGAGGCGGCCATGAAGGCAATTCATGACCAAGGGCCAAGAGAGGAGCATGTGCCACCTCCGCGTTACGGGTTGGAACAATTTTTGAAATTAAAACCTAGGGAGTTCGATGGTGAGCCCGATGTGAAGAAGGCCGAACTATGGGTTGAGTCTATGGAGAAAATTTATGATGTGTTTGGGTGCACGGACGAGGATAGGGTCCGGTTTGCGGCTTATAAATTGGTTGGGGCCGCCGAGCATTGGTGGAAAGGAGTTAAGGCGAGTTGGGATGATACCCATACAGTGTATGCATGAGAATTGTTTGTGCGGAAGTTCAAAGAGTATTTTATTCTGGTGGTGGATCAAAACCGAAAAGAGATCGAGCTTCTCAACTTGGAGCAAGGTTTGTTGTCTATAGCTCAGTACTCGGCTAAGTTCACAGAATTAGCCCGGTATTGTGACTATCTTGTGAGGACCGAAGAACAGAAAGCTATGAGATTCATCCGGGGTTTGAAGACTTCTATCCGGACTCAACTTATAGCACAGAGGATTCAAACTTATCAGGATGCGGTGGACTGAGCCTATTTGATTGAGCAAGATATAGGGGAGCATAAGAAGAAGGTCAAGGTAACTAACACTAGCAAGCAGGGAGGGCAGAGCAAGCCACAATCCCGTTCAGATAACCGAGGTAATTTTGGGGGACAATCTCAGTCCCGAGGGCAACCAATCCCAAGGAACCCGGGCACTACTGCCAGGAACAAGGGGAACCAAAATAGGAGACTCTATTCATATTGCCAAAGGGGAGGACACTCGGAGGACCAGTGTTGGAAGAAACAGGGGAAATGTATTAACTGTGGGTAGTTGGGGCATTTTGTGAAGGATTTCCCGAGATTCAGAGGTCAACCAATTGGGGTTGGAGCTGGGGCTCCACAGGGTCAGAAAAGGGATGCTATGGGGAAGCACAAGGTCTAAGGAAAAGTGTTTGCAATGAATCAGCATCAGGCAGATGATCCCTCAGTGATTGGAGGTATTGTTCCTATATCTAGTGTGAGCGCGCGTACGTTAGTAGATCCAGGATCATCTCATTCTTACATTTCTATATAATTTGCTTCTTTGCTAAATTCTGCATCTGAGTCTTTGCCCTATGTGTTAGAGGTGCAACTCCTATGGGAGAGTGTTTGGTGACTGATAAAGTCTTTCGTGCTTGTGATGTGCTTATATGTGGTCGTGTCTTGTGTGCGGACTTGGTAGTCCTTCCGATTCAAGACTTTGATGTTATTTTGGGTATGGATTGGTTGAGAAAGTTTCATGCTTCTGTTGATTGTCGTAGGAAAGTTGTTTAAGTCGACGTCCAGCTCGCGTACTCCGGGCCCGCGGGGTCGGGGTCGCGACATCAGCAGTACTAGTTCCATCAGCTGGTTGAGTGTCTGAAGTTTTCTCAACAATCTGTTCAACAGATTTATCAGCAGATCCACGCTCAGAGCCATCACTAGCTAGTACTGAGTCAGCAAATGCTTCAGCAGATGACACAGTAGATGGAGCAGCAGCAGTTTGAACCTGATCAGAAGAGGGCTTCTTAAAGATTATTCTTATCGGCATCTTATCAAACTCACTGATTGAGTCAGAAGAAGTAAGAGAGTCACCATTAGCCTTGTGAGCACAAACAAAGTCGGTAGTATCAACGGAACTGCTTAGAGTGGGAATGGGAGAGATTGCTGGTGAAGGAATTTGTTCAGGAACAGAGATAGATGCTGGAGTAGTGGCAGCTTTAGCCTTGATAAAGGCCTCTGAATCGTGCAGCAGATTCAGGGTTATTCTCTGCACATTCTTCACAAACTGAGTTGCTTGATCACTTTTATCCAATCTCTCATCGTCATTGTAATTCAGCAAATCATCTTCATCTTCTGGTCTACCCAACTGGTAAGGATCGTGTTTATCAAAGTTCTTCAGTTGGTTGAAGACTGAAGCATAGGCAACCCATACGTCCTGTACCATCAGATCCTATCTAATTCTATCTTGAAACAAATAAACTTGATTCAAAGGAAGAGGTAGAAAGTCAAAATATCTTCCAAAATTCAGTCTAAGCTCTGCCTCAGGTAGTCTTTGAAATCTCTGAAGGGGAACAAACTTCTCCTTGTACATGTCAGTGAGATTGTTCAAGCTCCTGTAATCAACATAATCAGCAAGCTTTCCTGAGGGGACGGACTCCTTCCTCTCCTCATGGAATTGGAGCAACCGGCGAATGAAAGGGTGGAGATGATCAATAGGGAACACCCAGTTCTTTGATAAGACCTTGTTGGTGAATGACCAATGGTTTCTAAAGAAAATGTGGAAAGTGGGGTTCCTGATCGGCTTGCATTTTCTGACAGTAGGTCCAGAGGCTACATCAGCAGCAGCATGGAGCTCAGGTAAATAAGGAAGATCTAGAATTCCCTTCTGTAGAGGAACTCTTACCCCTAGGTCAGATGAAATCAATCTTCTTCTCTCAGCCATTTCATCAGCAGCATCGGGTTCAGACTTGATAGCTACAGAGGGAGCAGTAAGTGTTGCACCGGCAAGAAGAGATGGTGCAAACCTAATCTGATTGGCTCTAGGATCGGTAGATAGAATTTGAGATGAAGGAATTTGTGCAACAGCAGGCATTGGCTTTTGAGCAGCAGGAGGATCATCAGTAGATACAAACTTTGATCTTTTGACTTGAGCTTAATTGGCAGCTTTGACCAACTTTCTTTTCTTGGGTGCTGGTGGAGTAGAATCGGCAAGGATCCTGTCGGTAGAAGGAGCAGGAGTAGAAACGTCGGCAGGAGCAACAGCAGCAACCTTGACAACTTTCTTTGCCTTCTTCTTCTTTGGAGTACCAGCAGCAGGGACAACAATAGCACCGGAAGAAGCCTTCTTGGTAATTCTCTTCCAGTCAGTAAGCTTGAAGGATTTAAGCTTATCAAATTCAAGGCTTGGAGGTGCTGGGGAAGCTCTGACAATCTCAGAATTGTTCCTTAAGATTGTGCTTATCAGCAATTAGTGACAACCCTTACCAGGGTGGTCATTATTCTTTCTTCTGTCTTCTTTCCACTTAACATCAGCAATTGCAATAACCCTAAAGAGATAGGCACACCAGTTGAATTCTTCTTGAAGTATAATGGCTGGCATTGCCTTAAACTGTACATCTGTAACATGGCTGTGAGAGCCAGATCTGCAGACCAAGCACCTATCAACAATTTCAGCGAAAGCAAAAAATATTCTTCTATAATGAGCCTTCAAATGATTATCTCCACTAAGTCTAGGAACGGCTCCCCTCATAAGGGTCCATTCCTTGTCCAAGGACTTATGATCAGTAAGACTAGTTGCACCTTCACTCCCAAGGAGTGGGAAAACAGCAGAAATAGAGGATGGAGTGATGGAGATAGGGACGCTGGCAACAATAGTGTTGATGGAGACGAAGGTAGACGGATCGTTTGCAGCAGTGATAACTGAGGCCTTGGAGAAGAACTCTTGAACTTGACTCAGAAATAGGAACTCAACACCAGTTGGAGTGATGAAGGAATCGAGTAGAGAGCCAATCAATAAATTCTTCAAGAAATCCCCATCAGTTGGGTCATTGAAGAACGCGGAGTCAACGTAACCTCCATAGATATCATTTTCTTTGCTCGACATTATCTGCAAATTTACTCAAGAAATCTCACAAGTAATAGTGAGAGTTCAAGAGAGAGAGAAGCGAAGAGAAAAAGAAGAGTTTTAAGTGAAGCTTTTATATGTTATGGAAGAGGGTGAATAGGAAGGGTTTGCATGGGGAAAAGAGAAATAATGAGAAGTTTAACTGATGCGAATAACTTGGAGAACGTGCGCACACAATGAATTAAATACGCGTACCGGACGGTTAAGTATAGATGGTTAAACTTAGGAGAGAGAAAGGGTATAAATGGCAACAATAATATTGTAAATAAGAGTTACCTTTCTGATTTATCACAAGGATTTAGGATAAATCTTTGACACGATTTGGGTAAGGCGGTGCACATACGTGTCAGAGAGGTGGTGTGACCGATTGTACCTTTGATTTGACTTTGCTTACGTCATGTGTCAGAGAATCCTTATCCATTAAGAATGAGATCTACCGATTAAGTTTAAATTTTGAAAATCGGCAAGACATATTGTAGGCAAGATATTGTTGGTCGGCATGTTTCTCTTGGTCGGCAATACTTTTGGTCAGCAAATTATTTCATACTTTGCTGATTAGATCGGCAGACTGACACAAGTAACAATGTTAGACTGACACAAGTAACAATGTTAGTACAGATTTAACCAAAGTAATCAATCATACCTAGTTCACCTCTGAGGAATTCAAAACTTTTCTGATCCAAGGGTTTCGTCAGTATGTATGCTCTTTGAAAATCGGTATGAACCTTAAGCAGCACAACATTTCCCTTTTCTACATGTTCCTTCAGAAAGTGGTATTTGATGTCTATCTGCTTGGTTTTGGAGTGCATGATGGGATTGTTTGATACTGAGATAGCAGATTGATTGTCACAGTAAATGGTACAAACTTGAGATGGAACTCCATAGTCAACCAGCTGCGGCTAGGGATGACCAAACCGGCCCGTAACCGGACCGGAACCAGAAAACCGGACCGGAACCGGACCAGAGAAGCCCGGAATCAGAGCGAACCATCGAGTTAACCGGAACTGGAGTAACTGAAACCGGTGTAACCAAGGGCCGGTTAAGGTTCACATAAATGGTGAAGCGGAACCGGAACATGACTGGCGTTTCAATTAAAAAAATAAAAATCCCTTGTTTTTCAATAAGTTTTAACATGTTTATTCATTATTGTATGATAAATAAAAAAATCCCTTGTTTTTCACTAAATTTTAACCCGTTTATTCATTATTGTATGATAAAAAAATAAAAAAAATATAGTGTGGAACCGAACCGGAAACGGACCGGAACCGTACCGGAACTGGATTGTGATGACCGGAACCGGTGTAACCAAGGGCCGGTTAAGGTTCACATAAATGGCGAACCGGAACCGGCGGTTCCGAACCGGAACCGGCGTTGGTCATCCCTAGCTGCTGCTTCATCCAAAGGATCTGTGAACAGCAACTGCCGGCAGCTATGTACTCAGCTTCAGTAGTGGAAGTGGAAATTGATGCTTGCTTTTTACAGGACCAAGACACCAACCGATCACCAAGAAATTGGCATGTTCCACTTGTACTTTTTTCTGGTCACCCTATAAGCTGCAAAGTCTGCATCTAAATAACCAATTAGATTAAAGGATGAATCTCTAGCATACCATAATCCAAGGTTAGAAGAACCATATAAATATTTAATGATACGTTTTACAGCCTGCAGATGGGATTCCCTAGGGTCAGCTTGAAACCTGGCACATACACAAATGGCAAACATGATATCTGGTCTACTGGCATTTAGATAGAGGAGTGAGCCAATCATACCTCGGTAGACAGTCATATCTACCTTCTTACCAGACTCATCCTTATCTAAATGAATGTTAGTGCCCATTGGTGTGCTTTGAGAGTGAGCAGTGCCAAAGCCAAACTTCTTGATAAGTTCTTTTGCATACTTGGCTTAACTGATGAATATTCCTTCATTTGTTTGCTTGACTTAAAGTCTAAGGAAATGTGTTAGTTTACCCATCATGCTCATCTCAAACTTGCTCTTCATTAGCTTCTCAAATCTCTTGCAAAGTGATTCATTAGTAGAACCAAAAATAATATCATCGACATATATTTGAACAAACAATGAGTGACCCTTATGCTGGGCAACAAATAAAGTAGTATCGATTATACCTTGAGTAAAACCTAAGCCATCGCAAAGTAAAAACTTAGAAAGGGTTTCATACCATGCCCTTAGCGCTTGCTTCAAGCCATAGAGATCTTTCTTCAATCAGTAGACATGATTAGGCTTCTTAGAGTCCTCAAAACCAGGTGGTTGTTCAACATAAACAAGTTCTTGGAGTTCTCCATTCAAGAAGGCACTTTTCACGTCCATTTGATATAGCTTGAATTCTTTGAAGGCAGCATAGGCTAAGAAAAGTCTTATAGCTTCAAATCATATAACAGGAGCGAATGTCTCGTCGTAGTCGATCTCTTCTTGTCACGACCCGAAATCTAGGCTCTATTTTATTAGTAATTAAATAATTATTATTTATTCATTTGCTTAATTATTTATTTAAATTATTATTTATTTAAATATTTATGTGTGCAATTTATGTGTTATTATAATTATGCCTAGCATTTTGTTTGGGTCATTTGGGTTAGTGTGGTATTGTTGAGTCTTATTTGTTAGTGGAGAGTAATTGTGTTAGTAGGTGGGGAGGGGGTCTAGTTGTAACTTTTTAAAATAATTCCCCTACTCCCCTCACCTCCCTCACCTTCTCCCTCGCTCTCTCCATCCCTCTCTCCCAGCCATCTCCCTCTCTCTCTCTAGCATTGGTAAGTTTTCTTTTCCTTTTCCTTCTCTCTTCATTTTCTCCATCTTCCTCTCATTATTATTCATTTCTTAAAACGTGAACCTTGTTTAGATCGTCGATAGGATCGCGTAGAACCAAAAAGAATCGAATTCCGTCAACTTTCATTATTTTCAAGTAAGTTACTTTTCCCCCATTTTAATGCTAAAATGTTCATATCATGTTTAGATAATGTTTGATGTGTTATATTTGAAGTTTGGTTGGGTTTTGAATTTATTGAGAATTTATTTTGGGTTTTGATCAAAAATGGTGATTTATGAATGTTGGTTTGATTCTTGATTTTGGTTGTTAAATGTTGTTGTATGAGTCTTTTTGTACTCATAAGTTGTTTTGGTACATTAGTAAACTAGTTGGGAGGTTGGATTTTTGGTTGAAATGTGTTTTGGTATGAAAATGGAAGAACCCATTTTGTTCTTCCCGATTTCCAGTATTTCAGAACATTGGGCGACCGCCCAAAATTCCTGGCCGACCGCGCAACTATCTGAAAGCTTTGGTCGTGTTTGAGGGTCTTCTTGGGCGACCGCACAGTCCCGTTTGGGCGGCCGCACAGATCTCTGAAATTTTACATTTTGTTAATGTGTGTGATTGAAGAATGCGTTTTGGTCTAAGTCTTGGGTGTCCTTCTAGTTGACCTTAGTGATCATTGTAGTACACTTTAGTGATAGAATTGGGTCCTTTGTGATCAAGTTTATGTTTGAAATTCATTAATTGTTAATTGGGATTTTGAAGCACCTTTATTGTGAATTGTTTGTTCATTTCACTTTCTTGGTGACTACTTGGTATGGTTCCCTACTTTGGAACCTTAATTTGTTTATTTAAGCTAGTATTTATTACTTAGCAGTTATTTGAAAGTCCAGCTGGTATTTTGTGTGTGTTTGGGCGATGCGAAACATTACGATGGCACGGCCAAGTCCATTGTGGTGTTGACCATTGTTTTGCCCCCTTATTACCCTCCTCCAGATTGGCCTTGGATGTGAGAAGAGCTAGCTCCTTTGTGTGCATTTTAGCTTTACTTGGAGCATGACTTTGTGGCATGTCTCCCGTCCTTTGTGACACTTCATTTGGTTATTGGTTCCGGTACCGGGGTTTTCTCTTCAGCTTTCATGCTATTATGAAGATGATGATTTGTTGATTATTAAAGCTGCGCAGCGATCCTTTATTTGGATGTTCCGATTTGGAAAACCTTGGCTATATCCTTTGTTATGTGTTTATTTCCGCTGCTATCTGTTATGTGATAAATGCTACGTGCTATGTGATATTTATTATCGTTATCATATCTTGTATCATAGCATGTCATGTAGTTGCATTAGTAACTTATTGAGATTTATCTCACCTCCTTTTCTTTTATCCTTGTTTTCCTTAACCCCCCCCCAGGTGCTAAGGATTAGTCTCACTGATCACGAGAAAGAGGACGTCGAGTGTGGATCCATTCTTTTGGGGAAGGTTGATATAGGTTGGTTTACATTATGTAAATGTGTAACCATTTTGGGATAGTTGTACCAAACATTGACGTCATTAAGAATTGTATATTTGTATTTTGTTGGGCATAAACTTGTGGAAGTTTATGATAGTTGTAATTGGTTTTTATCAAACTTGGTTTTGTAAAAATTTGGATCATCACCTTTTGGTATCAAATGAAATTTTTAACTCTGGTATTTCTTAGTTTTGGTTTTAGAGTCGACGTCCAGATCGCGGTCTCGGGCCCGCGGGGTTCGGGGTCGCGACAGTTGGTATCAGAGCTATGGCATTAGCTCTAAGTATAAGTCTAGGTGGACTAGTATGACCTAGGTGGGTAGTAGTCTGCAGAGTGATTAACGGTTGATGTCTTATGCAGGTAATTACTCGCAATGTTTGGAAGAAGAAACAGAGGAGGTACTAGTGGGGCACAGAATCAGAATGACACAAGGGAAGAAGCACGTTCCATGTTTCAAGGCATGTTCGAGGCGGCCATGAAGGCCATACATGATCAAGGTCCGAGGGTAGAACAAGCACCACCCCGTTATGGATTGGAGCAATTTCTCAAGTTCAAACCGGTTGAATTCAATGGGGAACCTGATGTAAGGAAAGCTGAGTTGTGGATTGAGTCTATGGAGAAGATTTATGAGGTATTTGGGTGCACGGATGAGGACAAGGTCCGGTTTGCGGCTTACAAGCTTGTGGGAGCCGCCGAGCATTGGTGGAAGGGTGTTAAAGCTACTTGGGATGATACTCACACGGTGTATGCGTGGGAGTTGTTTGTGCGCAAATTCAAGGACCATTTCATTCCGGTTGTTGATCAGAACCGAAAGGAGATCGAGCTACTCAACCTAGAGCAAGGTGTGTTGTCTATAGCACAATACTCGGCTAAGTTCATAGAATTAGCCCGGTATTGCGACAATTTGGTGAGGACCGAGGAACAAAAGGCTATGAGATTCATTCGGGGATTGAAGACCTCCATCCGTACTCAAATTATTGCTCAACGGATTGTGACATTCCAAGATGCGGTGGACCGAGCCTATTTGATAGAGCAAGATATTGGGGAACATAAGAGGAAGACCGAGGTGGCCAACCCGAGTAAGCAAGGAACACAAAGCAAGCCACAACACCATTCCGATAACCGAGGTAACTTTGGGGGACAATCTCAGTTCCGAGGGCAACCGATCCCAAGGAACCCGGGTACCACTTCCGGGAACCAAGGGAGCCAAATTAGGAGGCTTTGTTCGTATTGTCAAAAGGAAGGTCATTCTGAAGACCGTTGTTGGAAGAAGCAAGGAAGGTGCACCAATTGTGGTCAAATGGGTCACTTTGTAAAAGATTGTCCAAGAGGTAGAGGACAAGCATCCGGGTCAGGAGTTGGTAATAATCAGGGTCAGAAAAGGGATGCCGCTGGGAAGCCCAAAGTCCAAGGAAGGGTATTTGCCATGAATCAACAACAAGCTACCGAGGATCCATCCGTTATTGGAGGTATTGTTTCTGTGTCTAATGTGAGCGCACGAGCGTTAGTAGATCCAGGATCAGCTCATTCATACATTTCTGTGCAATTTGCTTCCATGTTAAATGCTGCATTCGAGTCTTTACCGTACGTGCTAGAGGTGTCGACCCCTATAGGAGAATGCTTGATTTCTGATCGAGTCTTTCGTGCTTGTGACGTGGTTATTTGTGGTCGAGTCCTTTGTGCGGATTTGGTAGTTCTTCCTATCCAAGACTTTGATGTCATTTTGGGTATGGATTGGTTGAGCAAGTTTCATGCGTCCGTTGATTGCCGTAAGAAAACTGTTACATTTTCTATTCCCGATGTGCCTAAATTTGTGTTTGAGGCTAGTCCTCTGAGTAGAAGGGTTCGCTTAATTTCTTATTTGAAAGCGAGAAAATTATTGCATAGTGGTTGTGAGGGGTATTTGGCTAGTGTTCTTAATACTAGGAAGGAATCCCCTAGTTTGGATAGTGTTCGGGTAGTTCGGGAATTTCCCGATGTTTTCTCTACAGAGTATGATATGCCTCCCGATCGTGAGATTGAGTTTTGTATAGATCTTTTGCCGAGTACGGCTCCGATTTCGAAAGCACCTTATAGGTTAGCCCCCGCAGAGTTGAAGGAGTTAAAGGTTCAGTTGCAAGAGTTGCTTGATCGAGGGTTTATCCGCCCTAGTGTTTCCCCGTAGGGAGCACCGGTTTTGTTTGTGCGGAAGAAAGACGGTTCCTTGAGATTGTGCATAGATTACCGGAAGTTGAATCAGGTTACGG
Organism: Campanula takesimana; assembly: GCA_026119855.1. NCBI lineage: Eukaryota > Viridiplantae > Streptophyta > Magnoliopsida > Asterales > Campanulaceae > Campanula > Campanula takesimana. Next base: position 799,049 of record JAOWBW010000641.1, on the reverse strand, counting down.
TGAAGAACAAGTATCCTCTACCGCACATCGATGATTTATTTGATCAGCTTCAAGGGTCCGTGGTTTTCTCTAAACTTGATTTGAGGAGTGGGTACCATCAGTTGAAGGTTCGATCGGAGGATATTCCGAAGACTGCTTTTCGCACTCGGTATGGTCATTATGAGTTCTTGGTTATGCCGTTTGGGTTGACTAACGCGCCGGCCGTGTTTATGGATTTGATGAACCGAGTTTTCCATCCTTATCTTGATTCTTTCGTGGTGGTTTTTATTGATGATATACTCATCTATTCTAAGTCTCGAGAGGAGCACGAGCAGCACTTGAGGACAGTTTTATCCGTTCTTGCGAGGGAGAAATTATTTGCGAAGTTTAGTAAATGCGAATTTTGGCTCGAGAAGGTGTCATTTCTGGGTCATGTGATTTCTAAAGATGGGATTTCGGTGGATCCGTCAAAGATAGAGGCTATAGTGGATTGGAAGAGACCCGAATCGGTGACAGAGATTAGAAGCTTTCTTGGTTTAGCCGGTTATTACCGAAGATTTATTGAAGGGTTTTCGAGGATTGCTACTCCGATGACTCAGTTGACCCGGAAGAATGTTCCGTTTGTGTGGACCGAGAAATGTGACAAGAGTTTCGAGAAATTGAAGAAGAGGTTGACTACCGCACCGATCTTGACTTTGCCTAATGGGAGCGATGGCCTAGTGATTTACAGTGATGCTTCGAAAGAGGGTTTGGGTTGTGTGTTGATGCAGAATGGGAAAGTAATTGCGTATGCTTCGAGGAAGTTGACCCCTAGTGAACAGAATTACCCGACTCATGATATGGAATTGGCCGCGATAGTATTTGCGTTGCACAAGTGGAAGCATTACCTTTACGGGGCGAAGTTTAAGATTTTTACCGATCACAAGAGTTTTAAATACCTTTTCTCCCAGAAAGAGTTGAATAATAGACAGCGCCGATGGATGGAATTGTTGAAGGATTATGATTGTACGATTTCTTATCACCCGGGAAAGGCGAATGTGGTAGCCGATGCGATTAGTAGAAAGTCTTATGTGGCTTCGATGATGGTCCGTGAATGGAAAATGCTTGAGGATGTTCGAGATTGGTCTCCTCGTGAATCGAGACATGGGGCTATTTTTGCGAATATTAGGGTATCTCCGACCCTAATTCAGAGGATAAAAGAGGCTCAGAAAGGAGATTCCGAGTTGGTGAAGGTAATGGGTAAATTGAAGGAAAAGAACTTCGAGGATTTTTCTATTAGCTCGAGTGGAGTGTTGACTTTACGTGGTCGTTTGTGTGTTCCGGATGTTGATGGAATTAAACAGAAAGTTCTTGATGAGGGTCACAAATCGAGGTATACTATTCATCCGGGTAGTATGAAGATGTATCAAGACTTGAAGCAACAATTTTGGTGGATTAATATGAAGAGGGAAATAGCGGAGTATGTTTCGAAGTGTTTAACGTGTCGGCAGGTCAAAGCCGAGCATCAGAGACCCGCGGGATTACTTCAGCCGTTAGAGATTCCCGAGTGGAAATGGGAGCATGTGACTATGGATTTCGTTACGGGACTGCCTCGTACGCGTAGGAAGTATGACAGTGTTTGGGTAATAGTGGATAGATTGACCAAGAGTGCCCATTTCTTGCCTATTGATGAGATCGTTAGATTGGATGGGGTTCCGGTTAGCATTGTTTCAGATCGAGACCCGAGGTTTACTTCTAGATTCTGGAAGGCGTTTCAGGAAGCTTTGGGTACAGATTTGCGATTCAGTACAGATTTTCACCCCCAGACAGACGGTCAATCCGAGAGGACTATTCAGATTCTTGAGGATATGTTGCGAGCTTGTTCGATAGACTTTTCTGATTCTTGGGATTCGCACCTACCGTTAGTGGAGTTCTCTTACAACAACAGTTATCAGGCTTGTATCGAGATGGCACCGTTTGAGGCTTTGTATGGAAGGAAATGTAGATCGCCTATTTGTTGGGATAAGGTTGGTGAAGCGAAGATCGTGGGTGTTGATTTGCTTCGGGATTCAGTTGAAAAGGTTAGAGTTATCCGGGATCGATTGAAGACAACCCAGAGTCGACATAAGAGCTACGCAGATAACCGAAGAAGAGATCTTAGTTTTCAGACCGGTGATTGGGTGTTCTTGAAGGTATCTCCAAAGGTGGGTATTAGTAGGTTTGGGAAGAAAGGCAAATTGGCTCCGAGGTTTATTGGTCCGTTTGAGATTTTGGGAAAGGTTGGACTTCTAGCGTATCATCTTGCGTTACCGCCATCTTTCGACCGGTTGCACAACGTTTTCCACGTTTCTATGCTTCGGAAGTATGTTCATGATCCATCTCACGTGTTGCCGAGGGTACCGGAGGATATTGAGCCCGATATGACTTTTGAGGAACGACCGGTTCGGATCTTAGATTACAAAGTTCAAGAGTTGAGAAACAAGAGCATCGTGTTGGTTCGAGTTCTTTGGAGGAATCATAACATTGAGGAGTCGACGTGGGAGCTTCGAGATGAGATCGAGAGGAAATTTCCGTGGCTTTTTGTTTAAGGTGAGTCTCGTTAAAATTCGGGTCGAATTTTCTTTAAGGGGGAGTGAATGTCACGACCCGAAATCTAGGCTCTATTTTATTAGTAATTAAATAATTATTATTTATTCATTTGCTTAATTATTTATTTAAATTATTATTTATTTAAATATTTATGTGTGCAATTTATGTGTTATTATAATTATGCCTAGCATTTTGTTTGGGTCATTTGGGTTAGTGTGGTATTGTTGAGTCTTATTTGTTAGTGGGGAGTAATTGTGTTAGTAGATGGGGAGGGGGTCTAGTTGTAACTTTTTAAAATAATTCCCTACTCCCCTCACCTCCCTCACCTTCTCCCTCACTCCCATCCCTCTCCCAGCCATCTCCCTCTCTCTCTCTAGCATTGGTAAGTTTTCTTTTCCTTTTCCTTCTCTCTTCATTTTCTCCATCTTCCTCTCATTATTATTCATTTCTTAAAACGTGAACCTTGTTTAGATCGTCGATAGGATCGCGTAGAACCAAAAAGAATCGAATTCCGTCAACTTTCATTATTTTCAAGTAAGTTACTTTTCCCCCATTTTAATGCTAAAATGTTCATATCATGTTTAGATAATGTTTGATGTGTTATATTTGAAGTTTGGTTGGGTTTTGAATTTATTGAGAATTTATTTTGGGTTTTGATCAAAAAATGGTGATTTATGAATGTTGGGTTTGATTCTTGATTTTGGTTGTTAAATGTTGTTGTATGAGTCTTTTTGTACTCATAAGTTGTTTTGGTACATTAGTAAACTAGTTGGAAGGTTGGATTTTTGGTTGAAATGTGTTTTGGTATGAAAATGGAAGAACCCATTTTGTTCTTCCCGATTTCCAGTATTTCAGAACATTGGGTGACCGCCCAAAATTCCTGGGCGACCGCGCAACTATCTGAAAGCTTTTGGTCGTGTTTGAGGGTCTTCTTGGGCGACCGCAAAGTCCCGTTTGGGCGGCCGCACAGATCTCTGAAATTTTACATTTTGTTAATGTGTGTGATTGAAGAATGCGTTTTGGTCTAAGTCTTGGGTGTCCTTCTAGTTGACCTTAGTGATCATTGTAGTACACTTTAGTGATAGAATTGGGTCCTTTGTGATCAAGTTTATGTTTGAAATTCATTAATTGTTAATTGGGATTTTGAAGCACCTTTATTGTGAATTGTTTGTTCATTTCACTTTCTTGGTGACTACATGGTACGGTTCCCTACTTTGGAACCTTAAGTTGTTTATTTAAGCTAGTATTTATTACTTAGCAGTTATTTGAAAGTCCAGCTGGTATTTTGTGTGTGTTTGGGCGATGCGAAACATTACGATGGCACGGCCAAGTCCATTGTGGTGTTGACCATTGTTTTGCCCCCTTATTACCCTCCTCCAGATTGGCTTTGGATGTGAGAAGAGCTAGCTCCTTTGTGTGCATTTTAGCTTTACTTGGAGCATGACTTTGTGGCATGTCTCCCGTCCTTTGTGACACTTCATTTGGTTATTGGTTCCGGTACCGGGGTTTTCTCTTCGGCTTTCATGCTATTATGAAGATGATGATTTGTTGATTATTGAAGCTGCGCAGCGATCCTTTATTTGGATGTTCCGGTTTGGAAAACCTTGGCTATATCCTTTGTTATGTGTTTATTTCCGCTGCTATCTGTTATGTGATAAATGCTACGTGCTATGTGATATTTATTATCGTTATCATATCTTGTATCATATCATGTCATGTAGTTGCATTAGTAACTTATTGAGATTTATCTCACCCCCTTTTCTTTTATCCTTGTTTTCCTTAACCCCCCCCCCCCAGGTGCTAAGGATTAGTCTCGCTGATCACGAGAAAGAGGACGTCGAGTGTGGATCCATTCTTTTGGGGAAGGTTGATATAGGTTGGTTTACATTATGTAAATGTGTAACCATTTTGGGATAGTTGTACCAAACATTGACGTCATTAAGAATTGTATATTTGTATTTTGTTGGGCATAAACTTGTGGAAGTTTATGATAGTTGTAATTGGTTTTTATCAAACTTGGTTTTGTAAAACTTTGGATCATCACCTTTTGGTATCAAATGAAATTTTTAACTCTGGTATTTCTTAGTTTTGGTTTTAGAGTCGACGTCCAGATCGCGGTCTCGGGCCCGCGGGGTTCGGGGTCGCGACACTTCTTCTTGTCGGTATCCATTTGCAACTAACCTTGATTTGTTTCTTGTGATATTCCCAGCTTCATCCAACTTGTTCCTGTAGACCCACTTTGTACCAATAACTTGCTGAGAAGTTGGTCTTGGAACAAGTTCCCATACGTTGCATCTTTCAAACTGATTCAATTCCTCTTGCATGGCTTTAACCTAACCAGGATCAGCAAGAGCTTCTTCAGTCTTCTTTGGTTCTGTGTTAGAAACCATAGCAGATAAGAAGAGACTTTCATCAAATTCCTTGCTAAGGTTCCTAGTTAATCTTGGACCAAAGACATCACCAATCATATTTTCTAATGGATGATCACGAACTGCACTAACTTCTCTCGGCATATCGTGTCTTACTGATTCTTGTTGTAAAGATTCTAGAGGAGGATCTGCAGATGGTGGAAGAGAAGAGGAGTTTTGAGTAAGAGGAGGATTAGAACTTTAAGGGATAGGTCTTATAACAGAAATTGGCTGAGGGATGGATCTGTCTTCAGGATGATCAGCAGAGTTTGCATCGGCAAATGGATTATGAAAGTTTTCGGCATGATCATGTTCTGCCGATGATGGGAAATACTGAGTATCTGCTGGTTCTTCTACTGAAATGACTGGATCAGTAGCTGGTACTTGACCTACAGGGTTAGAATTACTGGACTCACCTATATCATAAGCACTAGAAGCATTAGTACTATTTGGAGCCTTGTCAAACTCTAACAAATCAAATTCATCAAAGGTTACATGAACATATTCAACAATTTTTAAAAGTTTCTTATTAAAAACTAAAAAGGCCTTACTATGTTTAGCGTATCCAACAAAGATTCCTTCATCAGCTTTCTCATCAAATTTGCCTCTGTGCTCCTTACCATTGTAGAGCACGTAACATTTGCAGCCGAATATTTTGAAGAATCTAATGTTGGGAATTCTACCTCTCCAGAGTTCATAAGGAGTTTTGTTATAGAATTTGTTGACAAGTGATCTGTTCTGTGTGAAGCAGGCGGTATTTATGGCTTCAGCCCAAAAGTATTTAGGCAGCCTAGCTTCAGCAATCATGGTCTTACCGGCTTCTATAAGAGTCCTGTTCTTTCTCTCAACGACACAATATTGTTGTGGTGTACCGGAAGCTTAGAATTTGTGGTCTATACCATGATCATCACAGTACTGAGCAATACCATAGTTCTTGAATTCAGTGCCATTGTCTAATCTCATACTGATGATATCGCTTTCTTTCTGGGTTTGTAGTAGTCTGAATAACTTGGTAGCAACGGCATAATTGTCATCCTTGTGACTAAAAGTTTCCACCCAAGTATATATAGAGAAATCATCTACTACAACTAAGGTGTATCTACTTCCCCCAATACTTGTTGTAGTTGTGGGGCCAAAAAGATCCATATATAGCAATTGGAGGCAATTAGAAGTTGACATGCAGAGCTTGCTTCGGAAGGATGATTTATGTTGTTTTCCAAGCTGGCAGGCCTTGCATTTCTTTGCTTGATCAGCAGACACTTGAGGCAGACCGGTAACTAGATTTGAACCGGCAAGCTTAGATAGATACTTGATGTCACGACCCGAAATATAGGCTCTATTTTATTAGTAATTAAATGATTTTTATTTAATTATTTGCTTATTTATTTATTTAAATTATTATTTATTTAAATAATTATGTGTGCAATTTATGTGTTATAATATTTATGCCTAGCATTTTATTCGAGTTATTTGGGCTAGTGTGGAAGTGTTGAGTCTTAATTGTTAGTAGGGAGTGTAGTGTTTGTGTGTGTAGTGTGAGAGAGGGGGCCTAAGTGTAAGTTTTTAAAATAAACCCCCTACTCCCTCCCTACACCTTCCCTCACCTCCATCTCCCTCACACTCCTCCCTCCCATCTCTCAGCACTCTTCTCTCTCTCTCTCTCAAAAGGTAAACATTTTCTCTTCTCTACCTTCTCTCTTCATTTTCTCCTCCTTCCTCTCATCTTCTCTCATTTCTTAAAACATGAAACGTGTTTAGATCGTCGCTAGGATCGCGTAGACTCAAAAAGATTTGAAATCCATCAACTTTGAGAAAATTCAAGTAAGTTACTTTTCCCCCATTTTTGCTAAAAATGTTCATTCCATGCTTAGTTGATACTATGATTACCATTTCTTGCTTCTTGGGTTGATTTTGAGATGATTTGCATTTTATCCCATTTTGTGAAGTTTTGGTGTTGAATCATCCCTTGGATTGAGTAGATTAAATGATGTTTTATGAGTTGTTTTAGGTATATAGGGTGTTTGGGTATCTTAGTATACCTATTAGAAGCATTTGGGATTGAGTTATGTTGTTGGGTGGAAAATTTGGGAGAAACCCAGTTGGTTTTGGCCGTTTTCCGGTGACCTGGGTGCGTGGGCGACCGCCCATGATGGGTTTGGGCGACCGCCCATGAGATCAGTTAATCCAGAGAATTTGAGCAAAGTGAGTAGGCGACCGCCCACTTTTGGGTTGGGCGACCGCCCAGGAAGTCAGTGGGTTTTGGGCTTGGGGTTGGGTTTTGGGCGACCGCCCAGACTGGCTATGGGCGACCGCCCATACCAGCTGTTCTGAGCCTCTTTGTTATTGAATTGTTTTAAGGTCCAAGCCCGATCTAGGCTCGAAGTATCACCCTAGTTGACTTAAGTTAATGTTGTGGAACACTTTATTGTTCGAGAATGATCCCCTTGTGATCGATTGTGATATGGAATTTGATTAAGTATCATTTTGGGAATGTGGTCATCTTTGATTCACGGTTTGTATTGGTTTACCTTTGTGGTGATTTAATTGGAATGGTTCCCTACTTTGGAACCTTAAGTTGTTCATTAATGCTAAATTATTATTACTTAGCGTTCATTTGGAAGCCCAGCTGGCATATTTGTTGCATCGGGCGATGGGAAAGATTATAATGGCAAAGCCAAGTCCATTATAATGTTGACCATTGTTTTGCCCTTACTATACCCCTTCTCCAGATTGGCCTTGGAAAGGATAAGTCAGCGTTCCTTTGTGAATGTATCTGGCTAACGGGCATGACTTTGTGTCATGGTCCTTGTCCCTTGTGACACTTTTATGATTTGGTTCCGGTACCGGGGTTTTCTCTTCGGCTTTCATGCCATTATGAAGATGATGATTGGTTGATTATTGAAGCTGCGCAGCGATCCTTTATTTGGATGTTCCGGTTTGGAAAACCTTGGCTATATCCTTTGTTATATGTTTATTTCCGCTGCTATCTGTTATATGACAACTGCTATGTGCTATGTGATAGTAATTATTGTTTATTGCTTATTGCATCATAGCATGTCATGTAGTTGCATTAGTAACTTATTGAGATTTATCTCACCCCCTTTCCTTTTATCTTTGTTTTTCCTTAACCCCCCCCCAGGTGCTAAGGATTAGTCTCGCTGATCACGAGAACGAGGACGTCGAGTGTGGAAATATCATTTTGGGGAAGGTTGATATAGGTTGGTTCCCATTATGTAAATGTGTAACCATTTTGGGGTAGTTGTACCAAACATGACGTCACTAAGGATTGTATATTTTATATCTGTATTCTTGTTAGCATAAACTTGTGGAAGTTTATGATAAGTTGTATTTGGTTTTTATCAAACTCGATTTTGTAAAACTTTGGATCACCCCTTTTTGTATCAAATGGAATTTTTAACTTCTGTATTTTGGAGTTTATTGTTAGAGTCGACGTCCAGCTCGCGGTCCCGGGGCCCGCGGGGTCCGGGGTCGCGTCACTTGAAGTTCAAGTGACTGAGTCTCTTGTGCTATAGCCATGAGTTCTTACTGATGTTCTTAGCTACAAAACAAACATTAGCAACACCAGTGATAGCACTTAAGTCTACTGCATAAATGTTACCTTTTCTTTTAGCAGTGAGAAGAGTTTCGTTGGAAGCAATGTCTTTCACATAGCAGCTGGAAGTAGTAAATACACATTGCATTCCTTTATCACAGAATTGTGATATTGATAGAAGGTTGTGTTTCAAACCATCCACTAGAGAGACCTTCTGTACAGTAACTGCACCTCTCTTGATGGTACCAATACCGATGATTTTTCCTTTGGCATTATCACCGAAAACTATTGGGGGACCTGATGCTTCTGAAATTTCGGCAAGTAGATCTGCAAATCCTGTCATGTGCCTTGAACAGCCACTATCTAGAATCCACAAGTCCTTGCTTGCACCAGTTGAGGTCATGTAGCATTCCTGGAATAAAACAGTATGCTTATGGTCCCCTTATTCTTGGGTCCGAGGGTTAGTTCCTCTTTGGCAACCACATCTGGCCACCACTAGAGGATCCAACCTCAGTAGGTCCAGATAGGTGCTTCAAGAGGCATTCATGAGCCTTGTGACCATAATCAGAACAATTAGAACATCTCACTTGACTGATAGACTGTGGAGTCAGTAGAACATCATTCTATTTAGTCAGTGCATCGGCAGAACTAGAGGATTGAGCAGGTACAAACTTAGTAGGTTTAAAGGTGCTAGTGTTGCCTTTCTTCCCATTTTGTTTACCTTTTGGCAGTTGCCTTTTTAGTTACTTGTCCATCGGCAGCAGAGGTGGTTAGACCGGCAGCACTTGCTCTGCTGATGTATTCACCAATAATACCGTTATCAGCAAACTCAGTGTCAGCAACCTTAACATAGCTTTGTTTGTGCTTATCTTTCCTTTTGTTCTGGTTCTTAGGATACTTCATAGCAACAACACTATATACTGGCTTGGCATCCACATGTACTGGGTTAACAGAACTATATTCAACTTTCTCACCCTTTTTCTCAGTCGCACAAGTTTCAGTGGAGCTACTGCTGCTGGAATCGAATCCTAACCCAGATTGTTCCTTATATGACATTTGGGTCTGTAGGATTGTTTCAACAGCAACTCTAGATTTTGTGTAAGAATCAACAATCTTTGAGAGATGATTGTTTCTTTTCACAAGATCTTTGATCTGAGCTATCAATACTACTACTTGACTTTTGAGATCTAGGTTTTCTTTCTTTAGAAGAACAGACTCAAGCTCATGTCCTTTGAGAACTTTAAGTTTAGACATAAGCAAGTCATTCTCTACAGAAATTCTATTGAAATCAGCAGCCATCACTTTATGAACGCTACTCAGCTTCTCATGATCAATAAAAAGTTCATCTATTGTCTCTACCATTTCAGCTTTAGATATTTCAGGAAAAGGATCTGCTAAATTTTTGGTGGTAGATGGAATAGGTTTAGGAGAGAAGTCAGGTAGAGAAGAGATGGGTTTAGATAAGCTTATGGCAATGCTTGGATGTTCAGTGAATGAGAAATTTCTGGCCATCGGTAAGGATTTAGTTTTAGTGGCAGTGACTTGAGAAGAGATACACTACCCATAGAGTGAGGTTCCCACTTGATGAACTTTATATCCATTTGGGTTTTCAGCTTTGACACTGATTTCTTTGAAGTGTGGTTGAGGTCTTCCAACAGCTTCTTCTTTGACTGAGTTCTTGGAGGAGATGGATCTCGGTAGATTGGAGTTGGTAATGATGATATATCGGCATCTTCCAAGTCTAGGGCAACAAAACATACATTGGCATCTTCGTATTCATCGGCATCTTCGTCTGAGTCAGTTAAACACCAAACCGGTAAGGCCTTTTCTGTGCTTTCATCGGCAACGAAGCTTTGAGACTTAGGATGTCTCTTGCTGAATGACTTCCTCACATACTCATATTTTGGTTGAGGACATTTGGAAGCAAAGTGACCAGGTTTTCTGCAGTTGAAGCAGACAAGATCACCTCTGTTGTTCTTTCCGTCGGTAGCACTAGTTGAGGGTTTGTTGTAGCTTGCTGGTTTTTGAAATGATGGTGTGAATGGTTTTGGTTGCTGGTAGATTCCTTTCTGCATCCTTTTGAAGTCTTTAAACCTTTTGTAGTTCCTAGCGAAGGCTGCAAATTCGTCTTCTTCCATAGGTTGTTTGGAGGTTGTTTCTGGGGTTTTGGAACTGCAAGGTGTTGGATGGGGATCTATAGGAGGGAATTTGTTTGAAGGGAAGGATATCTGTGACTGAGCTGATAGAGAAAAGTTTTTGAAGTTTTTATCGAGAACGTTATGTTTTTGCAGTTCTCTCTCATACAGGAATAGACTAGACACAAGATTCTGAATAGAAGTCTTGTTTAAGTCTCTCACTTCTTTAACAGCAGTGACCTTGGTATGATACTCATTTCCCAAAGAACTTAGAAAATGAATATTTAGGTCTTTCATGGTATAAACATTACCTAATAAAGCACATAAATTACTTACCTCGCAGAATCTGTCGTAGGCACTCCTTAGTGATTCACCATCTTGTTTCTTGAAGGATTCAAACTCAGCAATGCAATCGTAGAGTCTGTTGTCCTTCACCTGCTCATCACCTACAAAGTAAGCAAGGAGCTTGTTCCAGTATTCTTGAGCCGTAGAGCACAAGTCAATGAGTTTGTATTGCTTGTCATCCAAACCACAAGAGATAATGTGGCATGCTTTTCCATCTAGGCCGGCTGAAGGTTTGTCATCCTCAGTCCACTCCTCTCTTAGTTTCTCAACCAAAGTTTCTTCAATCTGAACATGGGTTTCTTGTTCAGTGTCACGATCAGCATGTTCTGTTAGCGGAGTGGAGGGAATAGGTCTATAGGTGGTTGAGACTTTTAAAGGAATTATTGGACCACCTTCTATGACCTTCATCAACCGGTCATCGATTGAGTTCATATACTTCATCATACGAGATTTCCAGACACTAAACTCGTTGACATTCAACAACGGAATGGTAGTGATGTTGAATGACTGCATGATTTTTCCTGCCATGGTATCGGCAAACAAGCTGCAAAGCTTGGAAATTTCTTTCAAAATTCCAAGCGCTGATACCAATTGTTAGGCCCAATTGGTAGGCTAGAGGGGGGGTGAATAGCCTATTTAAAACTTTTAGAGGAAAACACTTTATAAATGCAAAGTCACTTATCAGTTTGCAAACTATTATCAGTAAGCGCAGCGGAGAAGATATGACTTAGTTTAACTCACACAAAATCAGTATGAAATGGTTTTGAGAGCTTGGTTTAAACACAAAGTGATTTCACAAAGTTCAATGCAGTTTCAAGCGATTGGTAAATAGAAATTACAATGAATCAGTAAGAACAAGTACGATCTACCGGTGATAGAGTTCCAACCGGCAAGGACAAAATAAGTAACAGGGAACACAAGTATTTGGAGAGGTTCACAGTGTAAATACTTCTATGTCCTCTACCAAGTTTGCTCAGAACTTGGATTTGGGTTAAGAGCACTATTAGATATCCCTAGTCTATTACAAGCACGGCTTTGCCAGATATAAAGACTAAATGCTCTAAACAATAAACTCTCTTCAATGCACTAAAATCACCAACCCTCTTCAATGCTCTAAGTCCTCTATTTATAAGAGGAGTTAATGAATTGAGTCTTGTTGAAGAAGGCTTGCAAATTCAAATTCCAGCTGGGTAGTTGAGGAGAATTAAATGCGGTATCTTCAGCATTAATGGCGAAGATATGGAGTACACGCATGTCTTGAAAAGTTTGATGGGTAAAGACCCTTTTGTCTCAACCGGTTACCTGCAAAAAGCAAGTAGGGACAGTAGAGCTAAAAATAGCTATATATCAGACGGCGCAGTAATCATTACAAAGAAGATAAACTACATTCAGATAAGACAGTACGATAGGACAAAGACAATCGGTAAGGTTGTCTTTGAAGTAGAGCGATGTAACCTGAAGGCCAGTACAGACTGTCTTTGTCGATCGGCAACTTGAGTAGTAAGTTGATCGGCAACTTGAAATGCTGGTCTGCTGATTTGCTTCCTCTAGCTGGTTTGCCTTGATTGAAAAGTTTTTATACACCTGTGCTGGTCACAAAGAATCCTAAAGGTACCTTACAAAGGTTCTAATAAAAATGGGGGATCCTAAGCGTCAAACATGATTGGAATTAAGCAATTCTATGTCCTAAACATATATATGAACAACACTCTGTGAGTGCATGGTTTTAGAAATGAACAAAGGATTAACCTCGACTGCTTCACAAGTGAAAATAGTGAGTTAGATAGCCCGGGTGCCACGAAGATAGAGGCGACAGGATCACCAAAATCTGTACACTCAGTGGAGTATCCAGTAGGGTGTGCAGTGTGACACAAACCTAGTGGTAGTATGCGGACAACAACTAGTTATTTTTAAGGGAGAAAACAGAGTGTCTTTGTATTTACATGGATACAATTCAAAATATTTAAAAGAGGTACAATATGAAATAGTTAAGATATTAACGCACTAAATTACAAGGGAATCAGATATGTACAAGAGATAAAGTACAAGGGGAAAAGAACAAGTAAGTACAATCATGATATTGACGAAAGTTTGACCGTCTATGTTTGAAGATGTTCAAAGATAGTCCCCAGCAGAGTCGCCACTGTGAATACCCCTTTCCGAAATGCGGGTGACGCACGAGAGAGTCTTTCTTTTATTTATCTTATTTTATCTTTTCTATGGGATTAGGATATTCAAGTTGGTATTTAACTTATTAAGAGTCGCCACATTGTTTTTATCGATCTAAAACATTGAGAAACAACTAACAGAGAGGGTTCGGGGGTCAAGTTACGACAAGAGAAGAATATCAAGTTATCACTCCTATCGCCCGATAGATTGGACTTTCTATCATGATGAATGTGTTAGTAGTGTGTTACTGTTTGAGATCGGATCCGAAGATTGCCTACGTTCCTCTCGTGATGAGAAGCTCAGGTCGACGTAGTTCGCACATAATCGGAATAGAGAGAAGAAGCGGGATCATGCATAATGAAGGGGGAGGAAAAAGAATCATACAAGATGATCACATCCTAGAATAATGATTATACCATTGATAAGATCAATGTGTATTTGTCATATTCATCATGGGAGAGTTATTGATCATGGGAGTAATTACCTAAAGTTTAGGGTTTAGAAATAGTTCTTAGATCTCGTTGATCATCATCGGCTATGCATTATGAAAAGGGATTACAATTATAGATCTAACAGGTTAAATCTAGCATAGTAATAAGAACATCATAAACATATATGATATAAACACATAAGCATGAAGATTGCTACCCTAGTCATAGAGCATTTTATAAATTCTAGCAAGAACATGAAGAACACGTTATGAATCACATGAATATAGATGTATAAACATAATGAAACTAGCATAAATTAGATCTAAGCTAAGAAAACATGTAGAATTCTCACCAATCTTGACAAGAACGAAGTCGAATCTCTTGCGCGGATTCGCTGGACCTTCGGGATTGTTAGAAAGGCTTAGAGTGAGAGTTTTGTCTGCAGTTTAGACTGTAGAACTAGGGGGAGAGAATTGTGTGTTGAAATTATGAACTGAGGTCACCTATTTATAGGGAAATCTTACCTGGAAGGACTGGCCGCCCGGCCGGAAGATGTGGCCGCCGGCCCAAACCAAGTGGTTGGCTCGGTTTCCAAGGCTCTGATCAATCTAGACTCTGGAGGATGATTAGATAACGTCTATCTTTGTAGCTTCATCCAATTACGTCGTCAATATCTTATTATCTGGGATTTTTGGGAAATCCTGGATAAGTCCTGCGCAGTTCGTAAATACCTGGGAGGTCCCTGTGAGTTCTAGAATGCCTAATAACTCATTTTTAGGTTGGGTACTAACACCTTTACATTCCATTTTAAGGCTGCTTCCAAGCCCGCTATGCATGCCTAATATTCAGCAGCATTGTTGGTAGTTGTGAAGTTCAATTTTATTGCTATTGGGGTATGCTCATCCTTGGGGTCGACCAGAAGAAGCCCCACTCCGTTGCCTTTTTTGTTTACGGCCCCATCGAAGAATAAATGCCACTTGTCCATGGCCTCCATTGCAAAAATACCATCGTCTGGAAATTCAGGGTCTGGCCCTCGTTCTTCAGTGCTCGGAGAATCTGCCAACTGATCTGCTATAGCTCTCCCCTTAACTGCCTTTCTTGAAACATACGTGATGTCGAATTCTCCCAGAAATACTGACCACTTGGCGAGCCTCATAGATATTGATGGTTTGTCAAACAAGTACTTGATCGGATCCATCTTTGATACCAACCGTATAGGGTGAGATACCATGTAGTGTTTGAGTTTGGAGACTACCCATACTAGTCCAGTGCATGTCTTTTCTAACGCTAAATAATTGAGCTCGTTGCCCTGTAGTTTCCGACTGACGAAGTATATGGCATTTTCTACTCAGGAATCCTTAGCTTCTTGTGCTAGCATGGCGCCAACAGCCGTATCTGTTACCGTTAAATATAATAGCAGTGGCTTCTCTTTATGCGGTTTTTACCATGGTCAATGGTCAACTTACTTTGTTCAATGCTTTCTCGATCCCGAATGTATTGATAATACAAAGGGTTAATAACAATTTAGGGCCTGAACTCTAGGGGGTGCGTCTAAAAGGGGCATGGGTTTTTTTTTCGCTAGATCAGGGCTTCAAATCAACTTTTTTTGGCAATTAGGGGCTTTTTGACGGAATTCGTTAGAAACTCAGTTAAGTGACCATGTGCATGGCACGTGATTAACGGATAGTTAGTTTTTGAGTTGTCATTGACTTTTAAGGATTTAAATGACATTTTTAAAAGTGAGGGGAGGGTGGAAAACAATTTATATATATATATATATATATATATATATATCTTTATCTCCCCATTCCTCACACCGTCACACGTATTCCCACTCTCCCATTTCCTTCTCCCGTCCTCACCTCCACCTCCGACCTTCTTCTCCGGTGGCATCCCCTTCTACTCCAGCAGACGCCGCCTCCTCCATCCTTTACCCTTGGTCTTCCTCGCCCTACCCCTTACCCCCCCCCCAGAAAAACCCACCAGATTCACCTTCCCCAACCACCGTTCTTCTTCCCTAAATTGTTGGCCGGATAGTTGGGATTGGGAGGAGATAGGTACGTCGTTGGCGACGGTGAAGATGGTGAGGCTGTGGGTTTTTGATTTAACCCATGTAGATTTGCTCCGTTGGTGGGTTTTTGATTTTTCCCCAAATCATTGGAGAAGAAGAAGGGTTTTTTTTTCCCTCCAAATCCTCCTTCTCATGTATTGATTTTGAGTAAGAAGGTGGTTGATGATGGGGCTGGGTTTGTCTTATGAAGGTATAAAGATTACGCCGCCGGAAAAAATGTCTGTTCACGAAAAAATCTGATTGCTTGGAGCTGTTCTTGCTGGGTTTTTTTTTGTTTTTTTTTTGTTTTTTGTTTTTTGTTAGAAGGGACGGGATCTATCTTAACAAGGAATGATAAAGAGAATGTGCCAGCCTCTCGGAGTAGCACAGAAAGCCCAGCACTCCTGAAAGAGTCATTGGGTCACCCGAATTGGCCGGAGATGTGGCCGGAGTTGTTGTAGAAGAAGGTGGGTTGGGTTTGACTTTTATGAATTTGTGCATCATGGTATTGTACATTTAATGGTATTGTATATGTAACTAATGTACAATAGTTTTTATTTATGTTTCAAAAAAATTAAGAAAAACTCAACAAGTCAAAATTATACTCCCTCTGTCCCAGAATGATAGTCCCCCTATTTTCATGAGTTTTACGAAGGAACTTTGAGTAATAATTAAGGCTACTTTTAATTATTCTAATGAAATTTTTTAAATTGTTTTTGATACACCATTATAAATACTATTAATATCAATTTTTAGATTCATATTAACATAATTATAAGTAGCATTTACAACTGCTCAAAGTTCCCTCGTAGTAACAACGAAAAAAGGTGGACTATCTTTATGGGACGGAGGGACTACTAGAGTATGTCTAAAACGGTTAATTAATATATAGGCATGAAAATTATTTTTGCTAAAGATCATAAATTTAAAGTACTTACTGTATTACTTAATATATATAAAAAGGGTTAATTGATATTTAGGACATAAAAATATTTTTGCAAAAGATCAAATTTATTTATCTTTTGTACAAAAATTTATGTTAAATTTGCTTAAAATTTTAATATGTTAAATTATGCAATAAAATAATACAAAAATACATATTATTTATTTAAGATAATTATTTAATATATTGGCATTTTAAATAATTATATTGATCTAAAGAAAAAATTAATTATTTTTGGTCAAAAATAATTATTTAATCTTGGTAAGATATTTGGTTTTTCCAACCCTTTAAATTTAAGAATTTGCTTTAAACCCCTTGATAGCAAATATCAGTTCAAACTAACTGATCTGTTAATCACATGCCATACACATGGTCACTTAACTGAGTTTCTAACGAATTCTGTCAAAAAGCCCTTAATTGCCAAAAAAAAATGATTTGAAGCCCTGATCTAGCGGAAAAAAATAAATCCAGGCCCCTTTTAGACGCACCCCCTGGAGTTCAGGCCCTAAATTGTCATTAACCCTAATACAAATGACATTGATCCAATCAATTCATTTGAGCATGGCCATGCATTTCATCAATACCATTCATCAAGTGGCCAAAGCTTGACATCTCTCTTGACGAGGAAAAAATCCCTTCTTGGCTTATTAGCTTTCCCTATATGATACCGATTATGCCAATCATATCCTTTATAGCTACCCAGTTAAGGTGATGTTTGAATATGTCAAACGTAATGTTCATCATATGGAAGACCGTAATAACCTCAGGTCTAAAGAATCAAGTGATATAATTATATGAGATTTAATTATAACATTTGAGCATGACATAAATTTCATAGGGGTCAGTCCAGTATTTGTTCTCCAACAAATACCCATAAGTCTAATTGTATCGCATACACATAATCATCATTTGACTATCTATTAAACTTATACTAGTAATTAATCATAATTAATGTATCGAACACCCATAGACCTAATATCACCATCATGCTTCACTTGCGGAAGACCCTTTTTCAATGGGTCAGCAATGTTATCTTCAGTTGGTACTCTGCATATATTCACGTCTCCTTTATCAACGATTTCTCAAATAATACGAAAATGCCTAAGTATGTGTTTGGATATCTGATACGATCTAGGTTCCTTTGCTTGAGTAATAGCGCCATTATTATCATAATAAAGGTCTATTACCTCTAGTTCACCAATGAACTTCTTAATCCAAACAGCCTCTTTAGCAGCATCGAATGCAGCTATATACTCAGCTTCAGTTATAGAATCAGCTACGGTTCTTTGCTTAGAACTCTTCCAGCTTACAGCACCACCATTAAGCATAAACATAAATCCAGATTGCGATCTTGAATCATCCTTGTCGGTTTGGAAGCTTGCATCCGTGTAACCATTTACAACGAGATCATCTTCCATACCTCCATATATCAAGAACGAATCTTTAGTCCTTCGCAAGTACTTAAGAATCGTCTTGACAGCAATCCAGTGACTTTCACTAGGATCCGATTGGTATCTACTCGTTATGCTCAAAGCATAAGAGACATCGGCTCTAGTACATATCATGGCATACATGATGGATCCAATTTTTGAAGCATATGGGATTCCATTCATTCTCTCACGCTCATCAGTTGTCTTAGGACACTGATTCTTACTAAGAGTTATGTAACGACCCCAAAAACCCGTTCCAATTTATTTTATATTTTTGGGGATTTTTAAAATGGAAATTATGTGTGCATTTTATGTGATTAGATAATATTTTCTTGAGTTGCATAATACTTTATAAATAGCATTATTTGTATCATTAAATGTGTTATTTATTTAGTTAGTAGTAATAAAGGTTAAAGGAGTTAAATGATTAAGTTGAAACCTTAGGGTCCTTTGTGAAAATATAACTTTAGGGGTTTAAGTGTTAAGAATGAAACTTGAGTGATCAAAATATAATTTTGGGGTAAAAACCTTAATATAAACTTATCACTTTTCTCTTTCTCTGTGTTTGTAATCGGCAACATTCCTCGTTCTTCCTAGGGTTAGGAGAAAAAGGTAAGTTCATTCCATTTTGATTTTATATCTTTTTAATTACTTCTCCGTTTTAAAATCTAATTATATAAAAATGATCAGGGCGTTGAGTAGGTCATTTCTACCCGATCAAAACATATTGCTGCGATACTTTTTTCGGAAATAGGTAAGTTACTAATTCCCCTTAAATGTTAAAATGGTCATATATATGTTGTATATGTTATATGTGGTGAAATTATTGTGAAAAGAATTTATTTGTGATACTTGTAATTTTGGGACAAAGTGAGTATTTGGTGGATTTGGGTTGGTTGGGTTCAAAGTAGTGTTAGAGTTGGTTTCAAGTCAAGTACAAGATTTAGTCATCTTATATTCAAGTTCTCAATCCACATCTATGAATGTTCAAGACATGTACAAGAATTAATTATCTTATACTCAAGTTCTTATTCCAATCTTTGGATATTCAAGTCATGTACAAGATTTAATTAACTTATAATTCAAGTTCAACTAAGTAGATGAGTTATACATCTCATACTTACAAGTTCTTAATCCTATACTTTGGATGTTCAAGCTCAAGACATTGTTCTAGTGCCCCTAAGGTACACAAACATTGGTTTCAAGACACATATAACACATTAGTGCTTGTTCATAGCACTTTCAAGACAATAAAAAGAGTTCTTACTCTTAGGCTCAAGTTCTCATTTTAATTCTATGGATATTCATGTTCAAGACCATTATTCTGATGCCCCTAAGGTACCACAACACTTACTAGGACATCTTAGATTAAGGCTCAAGGACTTGGTACAGTCCTAACTTGATTGGGTTTAAACAACATTGGTTCAAGCAAGAAGTGGATTTCTGGCAGGCAGGCGGGCGGGCGCCTGTCCCAGACCAGGAGGGCGCTCGGTTAAGAATGTGTAGGGCAAGCTGGCTCTCGGCGCATACCAGGCGCGCGCTTGAAGTTCGACAGAACTTTTGTTCTAAAATTGGGCAAGCAGGTGGGCACTCGGTAGTACCCCAGGCGGGCGCCTAGTCACTTTTCCAGCAAACACTTATTTCTTTCCCAGGCTTACAATTCTCCGTCCCAAGTGTAGGAGTATACTTTTACTAACATAATAACAATACCAAGAGTACCTAGGAGTGAAGTATCATACCCAGGACACTATTTCAAGTTCATTTCATTTTTTTTACCGTCCCACAAATAATAGGATAATTTTCTTTTATTCCATTTAAATATTTCACCGTCCCAAAAGTATAAGTATAATTTCTAATATACTAATATACTCATTTAGGGATACTTTCATTCATTTCACCGTCCCACAAGTATAAGTATAATTTTTCTAATATACTTGTATAAACATTTAAGCAAGTTAATATTTCACTGTCCCACGAATAGGAGTATAAATTTTCCTTCTTTTCTACAGAGATTTATAATACTCCCTCTGTCCCAAATTTACAAGTATCACTAAACTTGTTCCAAACACGAAATTAACAAGCACAAGTATCAAGAATAACATATAGGCATGCTATTACAAGCAAGGGGGAGCTAGTGACTTACTTTCTCCGCAATCAAATTCACCTAAACTAATTTATGTTCGGCAGGAAATGCTCTACTCACCGCCCTGATCATTTATGCGGAGTCGGATTTTCGAATAGATGCATAATTAAGCAAGAGGGATCGAGAATAGGGTAAACCCTAACTTACTCCCTCCGGTCCCAAATATAAGCAAAAATAACTAAAATCACACATATTAAGAAAGTACTTAAGTTAGTTAATTGTCTTGATTTTATAATAAAAACATGTTAAAATTACTAATATATGCTCATATTAAATGTGTAATAAATGTGCACTTGTATTTGAAAATGAATAATTAAATAGGGTCATTTTTGGTAAGAGAGTATTAAATAGTCTTGAAATCCCTTAGAGTTGCTTATATTTAGGTCCAGAAAAAACCCACTTTTGTTGCTTATAATTGAGTCCGGAGGAAGTATCTTCTGAGACAGAGAGAACGAAGGAGAACATTTGGGGAAACAATGATCTCAGAAAAGGCAAACCAAAGTTTATCCTTATGAACTTTCAATGATTTGAAATTAGGCCCCTCAAGTTCCAACTTTGATAAAAAGGCCCCTAAACTTTAATTTTTTACAAATGGCCCTAAAGTTTCAACTTGGACCATTAAGTCCTAAACTTGCTCAATTAGTTAAATAATCAACTCAATTAAAATAGCATATAATTATGCAAGTCAAGAATTTAACAGGAATTAAGATGGGCGTTACATCCTCCCCTCCTTAAAGAAAATTCGTCCTCGAATTTTACTGATCGAAATTATAACACATATAAATAACAAATAGAACTCAAAAATAGAAAAAATATGGTATACCACACCATATTATCAATTACCTGCGAGTATTATTCTTACATAACCTTCTCGATATCGTGACCTTCCCATGAAACTTTCACAAGAAGTATTCGTGCTCAAGACAAGAATCAAGTATCCATACAAGCAATTACTCATATACTGGTAATTCGTGTGATGGAATTTCCGCTAAATCGCAAACTCATACAATAGCCACAAGAAAATCCACTTCACAAGCTTGCAACATATGATCAAGAAGCAACCTCGGTTAAGTACCCAGAGTGCTCAGACAAGTTACCATAATCAAGATGTAAAACAAGGTATAGAACAAGATGTAGAACAAGAATCCCTGTCATATATTATATCCACAGGTATCCCATGTAATCAAGATGTATCGATCATAACATCAAAACACATAAAGTCAACCAGACTTGATTACTCAATCTGCTATAACCAAACATCATCGGGACTCATCTATTAAATGGTAATCCCTCAACAAAATCCATCGCAATATGTTCATATCTATTCACAAATCTCAAAGGATTGTAACAAATCAACCGATCACTGATATTCTGCTTTCAAATATTCTCAACTCAAGGATTTAGTTGAATACTCAGAAATTTTCTTCCAATTCAGTACCATCAATCATGAAATACAAGTCTTTATGTTCAATGAATCTGCTAATACAATAGCCGTAGGATCACAATCAATTTCAAGTCATGAGTAGAATTATTCTATTCATAAAGATTCAATCTCCTCGAAGCATATATAAGTACGTTACCATTTTGAATTAACAGACGTTTTATCTCTTGTTCGAGCTTCACTATGCATAATGAATTTATCATATCCACTATATTGGTGAATCTTGACACATACACGAGAAAATAGTAACAATGGTCATATCCTCCAAATAACCATCATATTAGTCGAATCCACTAGGCAAGGTCAAATACTGAAGTTGTGGTCATCCATTATTTCAATATTTAAAAAATTGGCATCACGTTTATCAATACATTAGAAAGTGTAGCTTTCTGTGTCAAATAGTTAATGATAGAGCTACCTTTAAAATTCATTAATGAATCTCTAACAATATCAAGAAAATCTCAAGAACATGCGTACTTCGGTTGTTTCCACTTATATATAGGTCAACAAAGATGCCTGAAGTAAACCCACTTCAAGATAATAGATCCTCTATCTCTTGCTAGCTTTTGGAAACAATCGTTTCTCTCGAGAAATTTCAATACAATCAATTCTCAGTCTGCGACTTGGTATACACCAACAGGTCATTAATCAATTCATCGCAAAGAAATCAAATTATGGTTTGAAGATATTATTCATCAAATCCATCAGTACTGCTAGATCACATATCAATCGAAATAGCATAATCACGAATTCATAACGAGCATACCTGATATAAGAAGATGTTTTCAATATATCCTCATAGTTGACATTCCAACTAATGGTAGCCACTTATCAATCAAACACTGAATAAACCACTGATTAGCTTCAGGGGATCAAATAATTCATCCATACACGATAACAAGTACTGGTTCATTATAGTCACCTGGTTAAATTCTTTGCATTCAATATGAAATCGCAAAGTACCATATCTCTTCATGCCAATCTGTTGGTAGTGGTGCCCTAGGCACGTTTAATAAACGTTGTAATTGTTATCATTTATTTCATATCAATAAAGAGATGTTTTGATTATTATTATTGTTCATATTTACTTATAAAAATCTCCGTCCCTAGTACTTGTTAAGCACTAGTATAAAGCCTAAATGATCATGCGATGATCATGTTAGATTTATGGGTACTTGTTTGGAACAAGGTACTGGACATGACCCGCTGTATGAGATTTATGTCATGGTCTATGTCGAACATATATCTCATATTAGTTATGTCATTTGAATCCTTAGACATGAAGTTATTACAGTCTTCCAATTGATGAACATTATGTTTGACATATTCAAACGCTACCTTTAACCGGGAAGTTATAAAGGGTATGATTGGCATAATCGGATTCACGTAGGGAAGAATAATAAGCTAAATGGATTTGTCCCTCTTCGGAGAGATGTCAAGCTTGGGCCTCTCATAGGAATGGTGTTGATGAAATGTTCGGCCGGACTCAAATGAATTGATTGGATCAATGGCATTTGGATTATCAACATATTCGAAATCGAGAAAGTATTGAACAAAACAAGTTGACTGTTTGACCATGACTTGTGTTCAATGACGTCAAGGATAAAGGGATTTTGACATATTTTAAAAGAATGCGAACTTGTATCTAGTTATACTATTTGGGTAGGTATGACGGTTTGCTAGAACCTAATCATATCTTATGGTTTCATGTTTGAACCCATTGCCAACTTAGTATAATCTTAGAGGGTCACACACAATAGAACGAATCTTTAAAAGGACTAAATTGGAATTTATGCAATTCTGGACATTCTGGGGAAGTGGGCGACCGCACAATGTGGACTGGGCGGCCGCACACTTAGCTCAGATTTTTACCAGTTTGTTTCAGATAAATGTGCGACCGCACAGTGTATTCTGGGCGGCCGCACAGTACTGTCGGCTGGCACTTTCCTAATTCGATTTGGAATGTCTTTTGACACAAGATTCCTATTTGGAATAGGTCTTGCTTGTGTATAAAAGGATGAGTTCGTCCAGAACTTCAGTGATAGCCTTTTGTGAGTCTCCAAAGAGTTTGAGAGAGGTTTTACTTTGTTCTAAGACATCCTTGGTCAAAGAATAAAATAATACACAAGAGAGAAAATTCCATATAGTTCAAATTCATTGTGAAAACGTGTTTCACAATTTGGTCTAGCAACCAAGATCAAAGAAGTTCCTTTGATATTCGTTCGAAGTGTGGATACCGCTAGAAGGTGAAAATCATCATCTTCAAAGTTCGTGTTCAAGCTTTGTGATCGTGATCAAGTCTTCAAATCTCCACCAAAGACCAAGAGAAAATTTAATAGCCATCAAGGGTTAGTCTTATCCTATATTCATGTTATTGTATTTGATTTAATCATATGAACGGATCTATGGGCTTTGGGTTTCAAAATTTTAAATGCTAAATTCCGCTGCGCATGTTACTACGAAACCCAACAGTGGTATCAGAACCCTGTTCATGTTGATTATTTCAATACCTAGATCATGTTATGTGTATGTAAATTGTTTATGTGCCTTGCATGATGTGAATATTGGAATATATGACGTTTATGTGTTATGTGATTTTATGTGGTTTATTGTTTTGCAACTTTAATCGCACGATTCAATCGCAATAAATAAATTATGATGGATTCAGAATTGTTGATTATTAATTTTTGATTGGATCAAAGTTTTAATAATCGGGGAAAAACGATTTTGAGACAAAATTTTCGAACTTGAAAATTCTGCACCTTCTGATGGCCATGGGCGACCGCACAGAAGATTCTGGGCGGCCGCACATTTTTTGGGCGACCGCACAGATCTTTTTGGGCGGCCGCACAAAGGGATCAGAAGGTCTGATTTTGGTCAAAAACAGAATCTGGAATTTTTCGAAAAAATTCAACAAAACCAGTAACAGAACCAGTCCAGACTTGCTGATCTAGAATGGGTTTTGGGTAGTTGGTTTGTGTGTGGATTTTGGGGTTTGATTTTCCTATTTGTTTTAGTCTTGTGATGTCACGACCCGAAATCTAGGCTCTATTTTTTTTAGTAATAAATAATCATTATTTATTTAATTGCTTGTTTATTTATTTAAATTATGATTTATTTAAATATTTATGTGTGCATTTTATGTTTCATAATATTTACGCCTAGCATTTTATTTGAGTCATTTGGGTTAGTATATTATTGTTGGGTCTTAATTGTTAGTAGGGAGTGTAAGTAATTGTGTGTAGTGTGAGAGAGGGGGCCTAAGTGTAAGTTTTTTAAAAAGGTTTTAACTACTCCCTCCCTACTCCTCCTCTTCTCCCTTACCTCTTCCATCACCCTACTCCCTCATTCATCATTTCCCAGCACAAAAACCTCTCTCTCTCTCCAAAAGGTAAGCATTTTCTTCTCTTCCTTCTCTCTTCATTTCCTTCTTCTTCCTCTTGTAATCTCTCATTTCTTAAAACATGAACTTTGTTTAGATCGTCGATAGGATCGCGTAGAATAAAAAAGAATTGAATTCCGTCAACTTTGAGATTTATCAAGTAAGTTACTTTTCCCCCATTTTTATGCTAAAATGTTCATATCATGTTTAGATAATGCTTAATGTGTTATATTTGAAGTTTGGTTGGGTTTTGAATTTATTGGGAATTTATTTTGGGTTTTGATTAAAAATGGTGATTTGATGAAAGTTGGGATTAAACCTTGATCTTGGTTGATAAATGATGTTATCTAGGTCCTCATCCTAGTTATAAGTTGTTGTGGTTCATATTTATGCTTGGTGGAAGATTGATGGTGTTTGATTTTGAGTATTTGGTGTTTTGGGTCGAAATTTGGTAATGCCCAGCTCTGTTTCCCGACCTTGAACCCAGACCAGGCGCCCGCCCGCCTTGACCCAGGCGCCCGCCCGTACCCCCTTTTCCAGCGACCCAAACCTTATGGCCAAACAGGCGCCCGCCTGCCTATGCCCAGGCGCCCGCCCGCCCGCCTGTTGGGGATTTTGCCCCTTTTGCTTGGTTTAAGGCTTAAGGCTTAACTAGTTTAGGTTTATTTCTTCTAATTAACTTACGATAACACCGTGGAACACATTATTGATTGGATTTGATTCTTTTATGAATAAATATGATATGGAATTTGTTTAAGTATCATTTTGGGAATGTGGTTCATCTTCGATGTGCGGTTTTTATTGGTTTACCTTTGTGGTGATTTAATTGGATTGGTTCCCTACTTTGGAACCTTAAGTTGTTTATTCAGGCTAAATTATTATTACTTAGCATTTATTTGGAAGCCCAGCTGGCATATTTGTTGCTCGAGCGATGGGAAAGATTATAATGGCAAAGCCAAGTCCATTATAATGTTGACTATTGTTTTGCCCCCTTCTTTACCCCTTTTCCAGATTGGCCTTGGAAAGGATAAGTTAGCTTCCTTTGTGAATGTATCTAGCTACCGGGCATGACTTTATGTCATGGCTCTTGTCCTTTGTGACACTTTTATGTTTATTGGTTCCGGTACCGGGGTTTTCTCTTCGGCTTTCATGCTATTATGAAGACGATGATTGTTGACTATTGAAGCTGCGCAGCGATCCTTTATTTGGATGTACCGGTTTGGAAAACCTTGGCTATATCCTTTGTTATGTGTTTATTTCCGCTGCTATCTGTTATGTGATAAATTCTATGTGTTACGTGATATTTATTATTGCTTATCGCTTCGTGCATCATAGCATGTCATGTAGTTGCATTAGTAACTTATTGAGATTTATCTCACCCCCTTTCTTTTTATCTTTGTTTTTCCTTAACCCCCCCTAGGTGCTAAGGATTAGTCTCGCTGATCACGAGAAAGAGGACGTCGAGTGTGGATATATTCTTTTGGGGAAGGTTGTTATAGGTTGGTTTACATTATATAAATGTGTAACCTTTTGGGATATTTGTACCAAACATTGACGTCATTAGGATTTGTGTATTTTGTAACTTTGGTGTATAAGCTTATGGAGTTTATACTAAGTTTTACCTTGTTGTTCAAGTTGATTTTCAAACCTTGTGTTATCACCTTTTGGTATCAAATGGAATTTTTATCTTCGGTATTTCACAGTTTTGGTTTTAGAGTCGACGTCCAGCTCGCGGTCTCGGGCCCGCGGGGTCTGGGGTCGCGACATGTGATTCTAAGATTGGTTCAAGGTTTGGATGGCTAATCTGCGTTCATCGAGATTGTGTTTCCCAAACTTGATCGCAATCAAAGTTTCAAAGATAAAACGAAGTTAGAATTATGAAGAGTTCATAATTGCTAAAATTGAGAAGCAAAGTTCTTGATTCAATGATTGGAGATCCATGTGGAATTGTGAATGCGATTGGCCTACGTTCATCGAGACCATCTATTGCTTAGTTTCGGCCACATGGACTACTTTCTTGGTTTCTTGAATTAGTGCGGGATTGTGGTTGCCTAATGGCTTAGTTCGACCGCACTTCTTGTTGTCTTGATCTGGAGATAATAACCAAAGTTGAAATAGTCTCATCCTCATAATTATAGAGAAACCAATGACACATAAATATCATGCTTAAATTAATGGAGATTAATTTAGTGGCTAAACTTGATGTGTAACATGTTTATATTATGTGCTCATAAATGTGTTATATGCTATATGTGATGAACCTTCAAATAAAGTTTTAAGTCCTTCTTTGCCATGACATGATTAAAACACTTGTTTATGCATGGGTAATGTTGATGTGAGTTCGCCTCTGCGAGGTGCATTAATCTTATTCATGTATGAGCAAGATGAGGTTCATTAATTTAATGTGGGCTTGCCTCCGCAAGGTGTATTAAATTGAATGGCTCCTATGCGTTTAAAATGGTTGGACTTAATTAGGCATCAAAACAGTTTTGGGCCTAGGCAAAAGATGAGATTAAACATGCTTTTTGAAATTGGATTTCTCAAAGAATCTCATAAAAGGATCTAAGAATCATATGGGATATGATTGACATGATTGTCTACCTAATTAATTTAGTTTTGAGCGGTCCGCCTCCGTGGACTCAAAAGTTAAATTAAAGTTGGATCTTAGCCCAATTAAATTATATTATGCATTGGATGTATATGAAGGTTATATAATTTAATGGGAGTATTTTCATTTAAAAAAATACATTATTTATTTCTTTAATGAAAAATTGGTACTTATTAAATTTTAGAAATTTTGCATATTTGTAGATAATGGCTAATAACACTCAATCAATGTCGTTGCGATTGATCCTTGAGAAGGATAAGCTCGAAGAGAATGGTACCAACTTTATGGATTGGATCCGTAGCGTAAGAATTGTTCTTAGGCAAGAAGATAAGTTGTACATTCTCGATGGGCCTCTCCCCGCTGAACCACCGCCTACTGCCCCTATGGTAGAAAGAGACAATTACAAGAAACATCGTAATGATTCTAGAGATGTAAGTTGTCTCATGCTTGCTTCTATGTGTTCAAAACTCCAACAAAGTTTGGAACATTTGGAAGCCTTTGAGATAGGCGTGGAGTTGAGAACCATGTTTCAAGAGCAAGCTAGGCAAGAGAGGTACAAGACCATTGTTGCATTCACTACTTGTAAAATGAATGAAGGGAAACAAGTGAGTCCTCACTTTCTTAAAATGAAAGGTTATGTAGAGCACCTTGAGAAACTTGGCTATCCAATCCCATTGGAGCTAGCCACGGATCTCATTCTTAATTCATTGCCTAAAAGTTATAATCAGTTTGTAATGAATTATAACATGCATGGAATTGATAAGAATCTCTCTGAGTTGCATGGGATGCTCAAAACTACAGAGATGAAAATTGTGGAGAAAGGTTCTCCCGTGCTCTTGGTTCATGATGTGAAGAAGGCTAATGCCAAAGGAAAGGGTAAGAAAGTTATCAAACCCAAAATAAGCAAGGCAAAGGTTGCCAAGGCTTCTGAGGCAAAACCCGATTCACAAAAGGATGCAATCTGTTTCCATAGTCAAGAAATTGGTCATTGGAAACGTAATTGCAAGGCTTTCTTGGAAGAGCAAAAGAAGAAGAAGAGCAGCAAGGCTGCGTCGACTTCAGGTATCTATATGATAGATATTCTCCTTTCTACCACTGATTCTTGGGTATTGGATACCGGATGTGGTTCTCACATTTGTCTAAATGTGCAGGGACTAAAGAATAGGAGACTTCTTAAAGAAGGTGAAGTAGATCTACGTGTGGGGAATGGAGCAAGAGTTGCTGCATTAGCCGTAGGGACTTATGAAGTCACTTTACCTTCCGGATTAATTCTTGTTTTGAACAATTGTTATTTCAATTTCTTGTTTGGATAATGAAGGTTTTAAGTTTCTTATTGAGAATAAGAAATTTTCTATTTATTTAAATGATGTGCTTTATGGTATTGCTAATTCATTTAATGGCCTTTATATCTTGGATGTCAAGAATGAAAATAATGACAATGTCTATCATGTAAATAAGAAATCTAAACCTAATGATGTAAATCATACCTATTTATGGCATTGCCGTCTTGGTCATATTAATGAGAAGCGTATCTCAAAACTCTATGGGGACGGACTTTTAGGTTCATGTGACCTCGAGTCATATGATACTTGTGAGTCGTGTCTTCTTGGAAAAATGACTAAGACACCTTTTACCAAGTTGGGTGAAAGGGCAAGCGACTTATTGGGGTTGATACATTCCGATGTATGCGGACCATTAAGTAGCAATGCTAGGGGAGGATTTCAATACTTTATAACCTTCACTGATGATTATAGTAGATTTGGGTATGTTTACCTAATGAAACATAAAAGTGAAGCATTTGAGATATTTAGAATATTTCAAAATGAAGTAGAAAAACAACTTGGCAAAAGTATAAAAGCACTTCGATCAGATCGAGGTGGAGAATACTTAAGTCAAGAATTTGATGATCATCTAAAGAATTGTGGAATAGTTTCACAATTGACTCCACCTGGAACACCACAATGGAATGGTGTATCCGAGAGGAGGAATCGGACTTTGTTAGACATGGTTCGATCAATGATGAGTCAAGTTGATCTTCCAATATCCTTTTGGGGTTACGCCCTAGAAACCGCTGCTTTCACACTAAATCGTGTTCCAACTAAATCGGTTCAAAAGACTCCATATGAGATGTGGAGCGGAAAGAAGCCTTGTCTATCTTTCATGAAGATTTGGGGTTGTGAAGCTTTTGTCAAAAGACTTGTCTCAGACAAACTTGCACACAAATCTGATAAATGTATTTTCGTGGGATATCCTAAGGAAACTAGAGGATATTACTTTTACAACCGTGAGGACAACAAAGTGTTTGTTGCCCGAACTGGTGTCTTTCTAGAGAAAGAGTTTCTCTCCAAAGAAATCAGTGGGAGTAAAATAAATCTTGAAGAAATTCGAGATCCAGAAAATAATATTGAACCAATAGTGGAACAAGAACAAGAACCACAAGGAGTTGTGGAACCTGTTCAAAATACACAAGCAACCGCAGATCTAGTAGGTTACGATCCGAGCCCGAGAGATATGGATTTCTCGTAACGGATAGTAATAAGGTAGAAATCATTGAGAATGATGAACCGTCAACCTACCAAGAGGCGATGTCTTCTCCTGATTCGGACAAGTGGCTTGGAGCCATGGAATCCGAATTGCAATCCATGCAAGACAATCAAGTTTGGAATTTGATTGATGCACCCGAAGGTGTAAAAACCATAGGATGCAAATGGGTCTTCAAGAAGAAGACTGACATGGATGGGAAGGTGCATACTTACAAAGCTAGACTTGTAGCGAAAGGTTATAGGCAAGTTCATGGTATTGACTATGATGAGACCTTTTCACCCGTAGCAATGATCAAGTCTATGAGAATTTTGCTTGCCATTGCCGCATATCATGACTATGAAATATGGCAAATGGACGTCAAAACCGCTTTCCTGAATGGAAAACTCCAAGAGGATGTGTATATGACACAACCAGAAGGTTTGAACAAGATTCTAAGGTATGCAAATTGCAAAGATCCATCTATGGATTGAAGCAAGCTTCTAGGAGTTGGAATCTCCGTTTTGATGAATCGGTCAAAGAGTTTGGTTTCATCAAGAACGAAGATGAGCCTTGTGTATACAAGAAGATTAGTGGGAGCATAGTTCTATTCCTTATTTTATATGTGGATGACATATTGGTCATTGGAAACGACATTCCTACACTTCAATCTGTGAAGACTTGGTTAGGAAAGTGCTTCGCAATGAAAGATATGGGTGAAGCCACATATATTCTTGGCATTAAGATCTATAGAGATAGATCAAGGAGGCTACTTGGTTTAAGCCAAAGTACATACATTGACAAGGTCATTAGAAGATTCTGTATGGAAAATTCTAAGAGAGGCACCTTGCCCGTTTTACATGGAGTTTCTCTAAGCAAGACTCAATGTCCTAAGACAAACGATGAGCGTGAGAAAATGAATGATGTTCCATATGCTTCGGCAATTGGGTCCATCATGTATGCCATGATTTGTACTAGGCCGGATGTATCTTATGCTTTGAGCATGACAAGTAGATACCAATCCGACCCTGGCGAAAATCACTGGATAGCTGTAAAAGCGATTCTTAAGTACTTGAGAAGAACTAAAGACTCGTTTTTGGTCTATGGAGGAATGGAAGATGATCTCGTTGTAAATGCTTACACGGATGCAAGCTTCCAAACCGACAAAGATGATAGCCAATCGCAATCGGGATTTGTGTTTATGTTAAATGCTGGAGCTGTAAGCTGGAAGAGTTCCAAGCAAAGTACAACCGCTGATTCTACAACAGAAGCTGAGTATATTGCTGCATCGGATGCTGCAAAGGAAGCTGTTTGGATTAAGAAGTTCATAACTGAACTTGAAGTGTTTCCTAGTATTGCTAATCCAATAGACCTTTATTGCGACAATAATGGTGATATTGCTCAAGCAAAGGAACCAAGAGCACATCAGAAATCCAAACACATACTTAGGCGTTTTCATATCATTCGAGAGATCGTTGATAGGGGAGACGTAAATATATGCAGAGTACCTACTGATGACAATGTTGCGAACCCGCTGACAAAGGGACTTCCACAAGCTAAACATGATGGTCATGTTAGGTCCATGGGTATTAGATACATGGGAGATTGGGCTTAGGGCAAGTGGGAGATTGTTGGTAGTGGTGCCCTAGGCACGTTTAATAAACGTTGTAATTGTTATCATTTATTTCATATCAATAAAGAGATGTTTTGATTATTATTATTGTTCATGTTTACTTATAAAAATCTCAGTCCCTAGTACTTGTTAAGCACTAGTATAAAGGCTAAATGATCATGCGATGATCATGTTAGATTTATGGGTCACCCGCTGTATGAGATTTATGTCAAGGTCTATGTCGAACATATATCTCATATTAGTTATGTCATTTGAATCCTTAGACATGAAGTTATTATAGTCTTCCACTTGATGAACATTATGTTTGACATATTCAAACGCTACCTTTAACCGGGAAGTTATAAAGGGTATGATTGGCATAATCGGATTCACGTAGGGAAGAATAATAAGCTAAATGGATTTGTCCCTCTTCGGAGAGATGTCAAGCTTGGGCCTCTCGTAGGAATGGTGTTGATGGAATGTTCGGCCGGACTCAAACGAATTGATTGGATCAATGGAATTTGGATTATCAACATATTCGGAATCGAGAAAGTATTAAACAAAACAAGTTGACTGTTTGACCATGACTTGTGTTCAATGACGTCGAGGATAAAGGGATTATGACATATTTTAAAGGAATGCGAACTTGTATCTAGTTATACTATTTGGGTAGGTATGACGGTTTGCTAGAACCTAATCATATCTTATGGTTTCATGTTTGAACCCATTGCCAACTTAGTATAATCCTAGAGGGTCATACACAATAGAACGAAT
This sequence comes from Campanula takesimana, assembly GCA_026119855.1. Classification (NCBI taxonomy): domain Eukaryota; kingdom Viridiplantae; phylum Streptophyta; class Magnoliopsida; order Asterales; family Campanulaceae; genus Campanula; species Campanula takesimana. Next base: position 766,558 of record JAOWBW010000641.1, on the reverse strand, counting down.
CTTTAAAAGGACTAAATTGGAATTTTGGAAATTCTGGACATTCTGGGGAAGTGGGCGACCGCACAGTGTGGACTGGGCGGCCGCACACTTAGCTCAGATTTGTACCAGTTTGTTTAGATAAATGTGCGATCGCACAGTATATTCTGGGCGGCCGCACAGTACTGTCGGCTGGCACTTTCCTAATTTGATTTGGAATGTCTTTTGACACAAGATTCCTATTTGGAATAGGTCTTGCTTGTGTATAAAAGGATGAGTTCAGCCAGAACTTCAGTGATAGCCTTTTGTGAGTCTCCAAAGAGTTTGAGAGAGGTTTTACTTTGTTCTAAGACATCCTTGGTCAAAGAATAAAATAATACACAAGAGAGAAAATTCCATATAGTTCAAATTCATTGTGAAAACGTGTTTCACAATTTGGTCTAGCAACCAAGATCAAAGAAGTTCCTTTGATATTCGTTCGAAGTGTGGATACTGCTAGAGGGTGAAAATCATCATCTTCAAAGTTCGTGTTCAAGCTTTGTGATCGTGATCAAGTCTTCAAATCTCCACCAAAGACCAAGAGAAAATTTAATAGCCTTCAAGGGTTAGTCTTATCCTATATTCATGTTATTGTATTTGATTTAATCATATGAACGGATCTATGGGCTTTGGGTTTCAAAATTTTAAATGCTAAATTCCGCTGCGCATGTTACTACGAAACCCAACACAATCAATACAGATGCACCCCATGCAAATATACTAAGCTGGGTGAATCCTTTATCAAGAAATTCCTCATGTTGAATCTTCAACTCTTTTACTCAACCGATGTCATGAACTTTGATTTAGATATCAGCACTATATTTGTGTTGTAGCAACTCAAGATAACTCAAAGTTCTCATCATGTATCATGTACTACTCAGTAAAAATTATATCTGAGATCTCACAAAGAATGGATACATCCTTCAATTTTGGTGTAGACATTCTTCCATCAACCACATATGCTAAATATTCAGCACAACCATGATAATCATTTTCGAGCTTTCAATGCAGAACATGAATATTATACATTATTATATCATGCTCATATAAATAGTCAAGCATACAAGCATAAAAATATTCACCATCTATTGTGGCAAACAAGAATGGCATATCATATAGAAAGCCAAATCATAACACGTAAAAACCAAGCCATAACACGTATCACACCAATGTTCCATATAGGTAACATGACCAAGTTAACATATAACGTATAGGGTGTTATCACCCACACTTCTATCAAGCTCTAATAAATAACGATATCAATCATGTAGTCTCTTACTAGAGCATACACTTTCACGTAAATCAAGAAATGAGGACAAGCATGCATATATAACACGAAACAATGTCCACTGCACAAGATAGATATGCCTAAGTCTTTAAAGACTCGCGCTCTCGATTCTCAAACCATCTAGTCCCCACTAGATCAACACTATCAACACCAGTCCTATGCCTGGTATAACAACAAGTAACGAAGAACTCGGCGTCAAAAACACACCCAAGACTAACCCAACCTAGGCTATAGACCCTATCCAGGCTTAGAGCTAAACCATAGCTCTGATACCAACTGACACGCCCCCAAGTCCCGGGGTTCTATAATGGAACCTCGAACCTGGTGCGCGTAACTAACAAGAAGTGGAAAAACGGGAATGACACCTGAATAAATCAACTGGTAACATATATACTCAAGAGAAATGATCTAAAATAGCTCACCACAAGTTTTATACCAAGAAATTTAAACAAAATATGGTTATACACAGCGAAAGACATGCCTAGCACATAAGCTGGCATTACAAGAACTATACAAGTCTGTCACGACCCGAAAACCCGTCTCTATTTTCTAATAATAGATATTTATTTATTTATTTCTTATTTAATTGTTTAAATTATTATTTAATTAATAATTATGTGTGCATTTCATGTTTCATAATAAATTATGTCTAGCATTTTATTTGGGTCATTTGTGCTAGTGTAGTATTATTTGGTCTTAGTTGTTAGTAGGAAGTATTAGAGTTGTGTAGTTAGTAGAGGAGGGGGTCTAAGTGTAAGTTTTGAAATTAATCTATCATCTCCCTACTCCCTCTCTTTCACCCTCACTCTCCATCTCCCATTCCCAGCACTCTCTCTCTCTCTCCTTGGCTATTTGGGTAAGTTTTTCTTCTCTTCCTTCTCTCTTCAATCTAGCTATCTTCCCCTCATTATCTCTCATTTCTCATAATATGAAACATGTTTAGATCGTCGATAGGATCGTAGGGAGCTAAGAATATTTGAATTCCGTCATCTTTTATAAAGTTCAAGTAAGTTGCTTTTCCCCCATTTTTATGCTAAAGTGTTCATTTCATGTTTATATAATGCTCTAGTTGATACATTTGATGTTTGATTGAGTTTGGGATTTATTTGGAATTTATTTTGGTTTTCGGTTAAAATGGTGATTGTTATGAATGTTGGTTTTGAATCTTGGTTTGGGGTTATATATGATGTTGATTAGGTCCCCTTTCAGCCTAGATGTTGTTTTGCTTCATTGTTGAACTTGTGGAAAGAGTTGATTTTGAGCATTTAGCAAATGGGTGAAACTTTGGTTGAAAATGGAAGAACCCAGCTGCTGAATCCCTCCCAGCCCGTCGACCAGGCGCCCGCCCGCGCTGAGCCAGGCGCCCGCTGTAGATTCCCCGGGGAACCACGGCTTGGCTAGAGCGGTGAATTATCCCAGGATGTCTAACTTGTTTTAGATTGTTTAGAGTCGCCACCTATGTTTTTAAAGGAACATAAGAAAAACCTAGAAATAGCCTGATTTATGTACAAAACCAGAGATTCGGGAGAGAAGGGTTCGGGGGTTAGGTGACGGAGTGGGAAGTACTTAAACACCCACTCCGCCCCGCTTACGCGGGTCTTGCTACTATTGGTGTTCTAATATTTACATGTCCTTCAATTAATTAAATAGAAAAGTGCTAACAATTGTGATGAGAAGAAAAGGGGAAATAAAGGGGAAATAAAATAGAATTGTTTTATTTATTTAATGATAAAGGTTACATGTAACAAGTAATGTTAAAGAATTACATTAAGAGATGAAGGAAATTAACATGGTGAATTAAAGTTAAGATTAAAATGTAGGGAGATAACCTTAACCAACTTTAATGTAGTAAAGTGGCCATTTGGTCATGTCCCAATTGATGGGGATTGCATACTAGTAAGACTAGAAAAAAAGACAATAAAAGAAGAAGACTTGTACCTTTAGAAAGAAGACTTCAAACTTGGATTTAAAAATGATGTTGTTGTGTAGAGATTTGTGTAGAGTTTTGTTGTGTAAAACTCTTGTTGGGAGAATTTGTGTAGGGAAAATGATATAGAATTTGTGTAGAGAGAAAGTTCCAAGTCTAAAAATGAGGTCCAAAAAGAAGTCCTTTTCCAAGGTAGAAGATGATGGTTTTTATAGGTAAAAAAGAGAGGGAAATGATGGAGGGAAATTGGTCATCCATGTGAAATGGAATGAGCCAATCACAAATAAGATAAATGAATAAAAGAAAAATAAAAGAAATCAAATAATAAATGAAAGAAATATTAGTTTTTGGGAAAAGGCTTAGAATTTGGGATTGGGAGTTAATGAGAAAAGGGGGGATGAATGTGGATGTAAAAAGATGGTTTTTGTGATCAAGAAAAGATGTTTGTAGCCAAAGTGGGAAGCGCGCGGGTCCGGCTTTTGGGGCAGGACGCGCGCGCGGCTCACTGGCAGTGCCGGAAGCGCCCGCGGGTGAAAAATGACAGAATGACAGAATGACCCTAAAAGTTAACTCTGTTATGCAGTTTAGTCCAAAACTAACGGAATCAGTTAGGAACTTAACCGAAGTAGCAGAAATTAATGAAAATAAGTTAAATAAAAATACTTTGTATGCAATCGGGGTGAGAAGTCCAAGGCGGGGTGTCTACAGAGCCCCTCGGCGACGTGGATTGCGAAGCAAAACGCGTCGACGAAAGAAAGACAACCGCCGAGGACATCGACAAGAGAAAACAAAGACTCGATAAAGCAGGAATTTGAAATTACAAAGGATAGAAATGCGCTCCCTGTGTGAGCGACTTTTGCTGATGGAAGAGGTATGGTGATTTGAGCGGTCCACCATGGACCAAAATTGGTGCGCGGTGCGGCATATTCTGGTGCGCTGTGCGGCGGTATGGTGATTTGAGCGGTCCACCATGGACCAAAATTGGTGCGCGGTGCGGCATATTCTGATGCGCTGTACGGCACTTGTTGAATCTGTTGCGCGGTACAGCATATTCTGATGCGCTGTGCGGCACTTGTTAATTCTGGTGCGCGGTGCGGCATATTCTAATGCGCTGTGCGGCACTTGTTGATTCTGGTGCACGGTGCGGCATATTCTGATGCGCTGTGCGGCACTTGTTGAATCTGGTGCGCGGTGCGGCATATTCTGATGCGTTGTGCGGCACTTGTTGATTCTGGTGCGCGGTGCGGCATATTCTGATGCGCTGTGCGGCACTTGTTGATTCTGGTGCTTTGTGCGGCACCTGGTGCTCTGTCCGGCACCTGTTATGTGTATGCTTTGCAGATATACGTGCTTTTGTGAGATGTGAAATAGGAATTGCGAGAGAAAATTGTGATTGTGGTGTGATATGATCTTGAAAGCACCTTTGTAATGAGAGAGAAGTAAGAAGAATGTAGAAAGTGATCTTGTGTGCGGTGTGATTTTGAGGAAAGCGTCGGATGTATTCATACCTTCACTTACCATTGCCGCTTGAGTGGAGATGGATTCTTGATGTCCGCGGAGGATGCTTTGATGGAGAATGTCCATTCTTTAGATGTTGATGAGAGAAGGCCTTGATGTTGGGTTGGCGAGATGGTACTCTGAATGATGGGTTGGTCGTGCCAAAGGCTGCCTACGTATCCCTTTAAGAGAATCAGACCAGCGTAGTTCAAGGATGATGGAGAACGCTGGAGGAGAGGCTAGGAGCAAAGCAAAGTAAATCACATAATTTTGCACATAGAAGGAGAAAAAATAAAGAAAAAAATCCCTTTTTTTTTTTTTTTTTTTTTTTTTTTTTAGTTCGTGGGTGAACCATTTTAGCCATTGTGTGTTTGTGAGGCCAACCCAAGATCAAGTCATGTTCAGTCGAAGTCCAGATTGCTTCGCTTGAATTCTGTCGTCGCTGGTGTGCCCAACGAAGATTGATGTCTAGCCCCAAGAGATTTGTCGGTTATGGGGCTTCAAAAAGGCTTTTGATGCCGAGATGAGGGGTTGCTGATTGTGAAGCCCCTAGAATGCCTTTGATGCCAAATTTTGAGGGACTTGCATAGCTCCAAGATAAATCAGCTCTTGGCCCATTCGAGTAAATCGCCCTTTGTTGTTGTAGTGAGCAAGCCCCAAGAGGAGATCGTTGATGCCAAGCTTCGAGAGATTGCAAAGCCCCAAGTGTCGTGGGCTTGTAGATGGCGGGATGTGAAAACCTTTCATTGTAAGCCCCAAATTACCTCGTGATTGGCTCGGCATTGAGAACGGATGTACCGTTTGGTAGAATTCTTGATAGAGATCTCCTTCTTGCTCTTTCTGGGGAGATGAATGGCCTCATTGTGGTCGATACCCAAATGGCTGAGGGCTTTATGTCAAAGGATGCAGTAATGTCTTGCGGTGCCGTCGAGGTCGCGGAGGATAAGGTCTTGGCGTGATAAAGTCTCAAATGAGTATGCTTGCTTGACTCTTCTTGAGTTGAACTAATGACGGATCTTCAGATGCAACTAGTGCTGTGGCCCAACTTTATCTGAGCTGCACCTTGTGCTTTTGATCTTGGAGAAGGGGGTGCTGAATTGCAGAAACATTGGGATTGGCCGTGGCATTTCCCGCTATAAACCCTGTTTTGATTAGAGTTTAGCATATTGAATTTTTTTCCTTTTCTCTAAGACTTCCTTCAAAATCTCGCTGTGAGTTCTAACAAAAATCATCAACTTCATTCATAACATCGGAGTCTTCATTTAAAACCAAGAGGCCTTTGACTTGAAGTGTTGAGAGACCCTTTGAAGCTTGATTGTTCTCATGGAGCCATAAGACTACTCCACATTGCACTTGCTCGAGTATTGTTGCCCAAAAGATTGTCGGTCGCGAAGCCCTAATACTGCCCTTTTCTTGAATTACTGTAATGCCGTAACCCAAAAGATTGTAGATTGCGAAGCCCGTTGAGACCTTCGGTGCCGAATTGAGGAAGCTTCCAATGTTGCACATGACTTTGCTGGGGATACCGCTGGGGTGTTAATTGATCTTTGCCGTGGGAGCCTTTAAGACTTGACCGTAGCCCTTAGAGTGCCATCATTGATTGCGAGAAAGGTCCATCCTTTATTGGGGGAACGAGAATGGGCACACGTGACAAGAGGGCTTTTTTGACATCCCTTTTTGAGAGACTTTGAGGATAGTCCATACATCTTTTTTTTTTCGAGCATAGCCTCAAGGGCGTATTGATTGTCAAGTGAAGCAAAAGAAGTCCTGTTCTTGAGTCACATAGCCCCTAGGGCGTCACCATTTGTTGAGTAAAGCAAGAGTGTGAGGGAATAAACATGAGAAGATATGGCAAGAGCTACTCCATTTCTCGGGAGCCTTTCGGCGTACATTAGAAGCACATACTTGAAGAAGCTTTGAAAACTGAGACACATTGTTGTTGCTATTTGCTGCCCAAGCCAATTGACTAGCTAGGGATTATTTGTGCAACCTCGTGCCCTTTTATGATGGCTTGTTCTCGGATGGATCTTGGTTACCACGGGCTTCTTTTCATGAACCCAAAAATGCACACTGCTGGAGAATGATGCCGAAACCCAAGACAACCTTTGATGGTGCTATATCTTGTCAAGCCTTTTGCAATCCCAAAGTTGACTCGGTGGGGAATTGACTTGCTGAGGAGATTCAATGTAGAACTTGTCTTCTTTAGAGGCCGGGGATCTCCATTTCTCTTTCCCTTCTCTCCCCACTCTCTCATTTTTTATTTATGACGCACCCTGTTTTTTGCCTAGACCGCCCTTTCGGGTTTTCAATCTAGCCGGCATCTCTTTTGCGTCGTCATCATTTTATTTTTTTGACTCAATTGATGAGGAAGTGTGCATTGACTCTAGCTGAGGAGATAAGACATGTGATTTTGTGGTGGAGACCTTTTGTCACTAAAGGTGAGTGACATTGACTTGACTAGGGAAGTGTCCCTAGTATTGACATGTATTTTTTATTGAATTGAATGACTCGCGAAGGCAAGTAAGTCATTAAGAGAGAAGAGAAGGAAAGCCCCAATTTGATTGCAAGAAATTGGGAGTATGCAGAAAGAATAGAAGTCCCTAGACTCGACAAGGAACGCGAAATGATTCCAAATCTAAGAAAGTTGTTCAATCTTTTGGTGATTAATTCATTGGCAAATGAATCGTACAAAGATGTCTTGACAAGTTCGAGATGAAGGCCGATCACCATAACGCGCTAGGGCTAAACATTTCTTCTTTCTTGCATGAGATCAGACCCGCAGGTTGCCTACGTTCCTCCAGTGTAGAGGCTCAGGTCACCGTAGTTCTTGTGAATTCTCCATTCTTCGGGATGGGATTGTTGCTTCGTCGTGTAGCTTCGTCCTCCTTTGGTGGATGGAATGATGTTGATCTTGATGTGAACTTCTTTGATTGAGGGGAATTTTTTTTTTTTTTTTTTTTTTGTGCTCTAACTTTTGCCTAGGTTGATTTGAAGAGTTCAACCTAGCAAGCATTTTTTTTTTTTTTAATCCCCCCTTTGAAACATTGGTTGATTTTTTTTTTCCATGTTTGTTGCTTCACCTTTGATGTCTTGGCTTCGTCGTTGATGCTGGCGTCGATGTTTAGCCCCTAGGCGTTCAAGTGATGGCCTTGTTCTAAAACTTGTTTAGACATCTTTTCATCATTTGCCAAGAATTAGATTGAACAACTTGGAAGAGTGTATAAGGACAAGAACGACTTTTATTTGATAAGAAGACTCGACACTTAACATGGGACGAGAGAAAACATTAATGCACACAAAGAGGACTTTTGACTCTTTTTTTTTTTATTCCTACTACTAGGTAGAGAAAGAGAAATGGAGATTGTTGTCGTCGTCCTCTTTGTTGAAGCCCCATTTCAAAACCAAGCCACTTCTTTGATGAGTTGCTCTTCACCCACGGTAAACTCGCCGTTGTCGATCAAATCTTGGATGATGTTTCGGAGAAGGAAGCACCCTTCGGTAGTGTGGCCACTATGCTTGTGGTAGCCGCACCATTCACCATGAGCATGATTTTTCAGTATCGCTTTGGCTTGTACCCCTCCAAAGGTTTGATCTTCCCTCTTGCCACCAAAATTTCAAATGCTCTGGCTTGGGTTACTCCTAGGAGAGGAGTGAAAACTCGGTTGTTGGTGGTACCTTTGTAGCTTTTGAGGGTCAGGCCACTTGAGCATGCTTTGTCATTGAACTCTGCTTTGCCGTCGTTGAGCTCTTGCAAACGGGCTTTGAGTTCGGAAACCTCTTCCTCATGAATTCTTCTTTCATAATCAAGATGGGCCTTGAGTTCGGAAACCTCTTCTTTGTGAATCCTCTTGTCGATATCGAAACGGGCTTCCACAAATTGTCTTTACGGCGGGCATCCTCAACAATCCTATCCATTTGTTCCCCCATTGATTTCATTACGTTGAGTAACCCTTCGTTGGACACGAAATCATTTCCACCGTTGTTGTTGTTGCCGTTGGAAGCCATTGGACCTATTGGAAGAGCACGGTTGATCTTAGATTGGCCCCACAAACACCTTTTGGATAAAATGAATTAACCCACAAACAAAGAAAAAGACTCAACCACATAAGGAAAAACGACTTTTTTTTTTTACAAAATCGGTCGAGGACGGAGTCCTTTTGGGGGTTTCTAGAAAAAATCGTACACTGGAATAGTCACACTTTTCTGGGTTCCTATCATATAGATCACCGGATTCTTCACACGACGCTTGTGATACCTACATGTGTCGGGATTAAACTAAATTAATGTAGTAAATCATACATGCGGGGATGGATTTTTTATTTTCGTCCAAAATAACCACTTTTGGGACGGAGTTTTATTTCGTCCATTGCAACAAGTTGGCATGTATGATTTGAAGACATTAGTTTAGGGAAATCTCGGTACATGAAAAACCGACTTGAGTCACGGAGAGTTAGACCCTAGACTAGAATTGTGTGGCTTGTGCTCGGCTTGAATATGAGGCTCAAAGGTCACCCCCGGCATGTAGTCATGAACTACGCCACGGGCTGAGGTTTACCGCTTCGAAAGAGCCAAGGTCGAGTGGAGCTTGAAACTTTCTAGGACGGGCCTCGACGGGTTGGGGTTGGACTTGTGCGACTCGATAGTGAGCAGTTGATAAGAATATGTGCATGTAGTGTGAGGTCTAACATGTGACAAAACATTTTTTTTTCAAAATAAATAAATAAAAAAACAAATAAGCACATAATTACAACTTTCGAATCACCCGTGTGACCGATAAAAATAAACAGAAAGTAAAAGAAATTGTATGCAGGCCCGGTGCCACACACACTGTCATTCTGTTCTGTTTCTGTTTTCTGTGCACTGTTCTGTTGGGAATGCGCCCAGAAGCGCGCGCATTGTGTTGCCTATGCGGAAGGCGCGCGCGCGTGAGAGGAAGCAGGGCAGAGGCGCCCGCTTCTGGGTGAGAACCTGCAAATCAGTGGGTTCAAGGGATTGCCTTGACCCTTAATTAAGAAAACTTTCCCTGCAGAATTTGTTAGCACAGAAACATGGAATTGAAGGACAAGAAAGGAGGCGGGCGATTCTGGTAATAAGGGTCGGACGCAGCGCGCTTTAGGCCAAGAAGGCCGGAGGTGCGCGCTTCCTACCCTTTTTACCAGAATGCCCAAAAACAGAATAAAAGAACACCAAAAATGAAAACGCAAGTTTAACCCTCATCGTCCCCATCGGAGTCACCACTGTAGATACCCGGGGAACACACGGCTTGGCTAGAGCGGTGAATTATCCTAGGATGTCAACTTGTTTTAGATTGTTTAGAGTCGCCACCTATGTTTTTAAAGGAACATAAGAAAACCTAGAAATAGCCTAATTTATGTACAAAACCAAAGATTCGGGAGAGGAGGGTTCGGGGGTTAGGTGACGGAGTGGGAAGTACTTAAACACCCACTCGCCCCGCTTACGCGGGTTCTTGCTACTATTGGTGTTCTAATATTTACATGTCCTTCAATTAATTAAATAGAAAAGTGCTAACAATTGTGATGAGAAGAAAAGGGGGAAATAAAGGGGAAAAAAATAGAATTGTTTTATTTATTTAATGATAAAAGAAGACTTCAAACTTGGATTTGAAAATGATGTTGTTGTGTAGAGATTTGTGTAGAGTTTTGTGTGTAAAAACTCTTGTTGGGAGAATTTGTGTAGGGAAAATGATATAGAATTTGTGTAGAGAGAAAGTTCCAAGTCTAAAAATGAGGTCCAAAAAGAAGTCCTTTTCCAAGGTAGAAGTTGATGGTTTTTATAGGTAAAAAAAGAGAGGGAAATGATGGAGGGAAATTGGTCATCCATGTGAAATGGAATGAGCCACTCACAA